>APFE030446330.1:29962-54522 GCA_000404065.3 Pinus taeda
TTCTTATTCTCAGTAACTTGGTTTTTAGTGTTACTAGCTTCACCAAACAAAGAGGAAGAAGGAGAGGGAGAAACAAATGAAGGAGAAGGTGGGGTGACAACTCTAGTATGATCTGGTTGCTGATTTGATTGCTCAGTAATTACAGTGTTTTGGACGATAGAGGTCGAGAAAATCCATACTGGCAAGCCAATTGTTTATCCTAGAAGGGACAATGTATCCATGTAAGGGGCACCAATATCTCCCCAAGAAGAGAAAGGGCTAGGATTCCCCCCAAGGGGAAATCCTTGATTGGTGGACTCCATTTTCTCAACCTAAGACCAACGAGGAAATAGTGATGTTATTCTGATTCAAATAAATTTTATGACGCTTTGACACAACTTGCTTTTTCAATTTTAGGAGTCGAGAAAAATCTTAATATGACTCTATTCCCCTTTGACTTTTAATGAGCCTGAAGTGACAATTACTCAGATGGACCTTTTCTTTTAAGGAGTCTGAAAAGGAACGGAAGTGACTACTCTACAAATCTAGATAGAGGTATTACCAAACCAATCGTAAAACTGTAGAATACTTTTTACGATACGGTAGTTAATCTTCCTGAATGCTATCTTCAATGCATTGCGATCGATAGGGCGGTAGACACGGCTTCCTAAGGATAAAGGATATAGCCTATTGTGGTCTACCAATATATACTCGATGGTACGTGGGATCACAAGTCCGTACTGGCACTTGTCGTCTCAAAGAGGAGGAATCATGCAACCTACGATGAAAGCGATAGTTACCATGCTTTACGACGCCAGAATACGTCTCTAGCCTAGACTTCTAAATGTTGCGCATTAGGTTCCAAAGCGTTTTTATGTTCATTGAAATTTATTTTACAGTTAATCTTTATTAATAAGTTTTCCTTTAAGATTCACCACGTGATGTAGATATCCAATTCCTAAATATGCAATCTAAGATGATAAATAATCGTTTATTCTTCTTTTTGTAATGAAAATCCTAGCCACTAAGGAAAGAGAAGTAAAATCCTTTCATCATAGAGCAGAGAGCACACATTAAGATGCACTGTCCTAAATCAATTTCCACAATAAGTCTAAATGAAAATGCACATGCATGTATTTGTTTTTTTCTTTCTTAATGTGTGAATGAAAAAAAGAATGCTAAGTATAGATTTGAACTATTTTTTCAAAGCAACAGTACTAACAATTTTCTTTTCAAAAAACGAAAGGAAGACTAAGACGACACTCTGCAATTTTGAATTCAAAAATTGCTTTCGAAACTTGAAATACTATTAATTCAAATCAAATACAATGGAAAAAGTATAATCGACTATCAACAAGAGGAAGACTCTTTTCTTTGACTGAAAACGACACTTGCGACACTTTCAAATTAAAAGACGATAGGTTGATTAAGCTATTGTTTGCCAAGGAGAACTGTAAATGATGAAAATACATACAAACGTTCACAATTATGTATACAACGGAGGCTAAATAATGCTAAGGAAGGGAGTTTCAATAGTGGTATATTGATCACAGACAGCAAAAATCCTGAATAAAGCTGAAGACAATGAAGAGAAAACCAAAATCTGGAGGCAGAAAAAATCTTACCTAATAATCGCACTTGTAACATAAGGAAACAGGGATGCATCTCACCTGTAGCACACACGAGGTGTGAGGCATCCAGACTGTTAATGAGAGACAATGCGATGGTCCAGGGACGAGACTAGGCTTGGTTGTTTCTCATAGTTTGTAGCTTAGTTCAGGGATTTAAGCTGAGCTAATGATAGTCAGTAAACACAAAACATAGGGGCTGATCTAATGAGGTTACTTGATCTACCACCAGGGCACTTATGATGTTTACAAGTGAGATGTTTAATTGATAAACTAGCCCAGAGATTGACTGAAGTAGCGTTGATCTACTTTGCACTTGCATAGCAAATGTAGTTCGAAGGCTAGTTGGCTTAACTTCAGGCTTCATCTGTTGTTTATAAAACAAACAAATATAAACAAGAAAACAAGATATTCCCTCCACAGTGGAGTCGCCATTTTGTTATCAAGAAAACTAGTGTCCATTCAGAGCTGCTAGCCCCACTAAGACAGGTAGCTATCTTAGAAACAAACAAACTAAAGTTACTTGTTTTTTCCTTTATGAGAGATAGATGAGAGAGAAGCAGAGATTACCAACCTTAGTCTTTCGCTTGGCTCCTTTCTTGTTTCCTCCCTCCTTTGACAGAGTTTCACCACTCCTTCTTTACTTGTCCTGCTTCAAACAACACATGTAGAGTTAAAGCAGCATAATACCATCAAAGCATAGAGATATATAACCATAAACAATATAGGATCAGATATATATTAACCATACAAATGTATATATCCATTCAAGATTCAAATATATACAAGAATATGGAGGAAAACTCAAATATCTTTATTGATAGAAGTAGTAGAAGAGAGGATTACAACCCATTGGTCTGACCCAATGCCATCCTCACAGCATGAAAGCCCTCTTCACCTCATGAAAGGCTAGATCACCCAACACTATGATGCGCCACAAAGAAACCAGCATCACTTCCTTACAAGATACAAAATTCCAGCCCCTGGATCTCTAGGATGAGGGATCCATATATAGATGTTTGCCGGTGGGTGAGCCAGCTTCTGGTATTTTGATTAGTGTCATCTCTCTAATATTTCTGGGTTCCACTTGGAGATTTCATGATCTCTTACTCATCCCTGGGTGAATTCAGAGAGGCAAGTGTCAAATGGGCAGTTTCTAGAAGATTCTCTGGGATTCCACCTAGCCAATTGCCTCTGCCATTTGTCTTCTCTTGCTCATTGCACCCTACAGAAGGGATTTTCAGTATGCATTTCACTTTTTGCATGTGGCAAGTGAGATGCATTGCACCCTTAGCACTGAGTAGTCTGTATGGTCCTGTTTTGACTAGTTCTGAGTAGTTTTTCAGGGAAAACGTCTGGGAGATGATGTAATCAGCTGACCTTGCCCCTTTAGGGTAAGAAACAACACTTTTAGGGGCTTATAAGGCCTTAGTTTATGGACATATGAGATTGGGGTTGCAGTGCCCAAATATGTCTATAACATGTATCAAGGAGGAGGAATCACCCAACCTATGATGAGAATGATAGTTACCAAGCTTTACGATGCCAGAATACGTCTCTAGCCTAGACTTCTAAATGTTGTGCATTAGGTTCCAAAGCGTTTTTATGTTCATTCAGGTTTATTTTAAAGTTGATCTTTCTTAACAAGTTTTCCTTTCAAGGTTCACCACGTGATGTAGGTGTACAATTCCTAAATATGCAATCTAAGATGATAAACAGTCATTTATTTTCTTTTAGTAGTGAAAATCCTAGCTACTAAGGAAAGAAGAGTAAAATTCTTTCAACATAGAGCAGAGAAAACACACTAAATGTACTTTTCCTAAATCAATTTCCGCATGCAGTCTAAATGCAAATGCACATGCATGTACTTGTTTTTCAGTTTCCTTAATGTGAGAATGACAAAAAGAAAACTAAGTATAGATCTGGATTACTTTTCTTCAAAGTGACACTTTAACAATTTCTTTTCAAAAACGAAGGGGAGACTAAGACGACACTTTCACTTTCGAATGGAAAATTATTTTCGACACTTCAAAGAATTGATAATTCAAATCAAATACAATGGAAAAAGTGTAATCAACTATCTAAAAGAGGAATACTTTACAACACTCTTTTCTTTGACTGAAAACAACAGTAACGACACTTTCGAATCAAAAGATGACAGTTCAATTAAGCTACTTTTTGCAAAGGAGGACTGTAAATAATGAAAAATACATTAAAAAAATTCACAATTCCTTACCAATGGAGGCTGAATAATGTAAAGGAAGAGGGTTTCAACAGTGATATACTGATCATAGACATCAAAACTACTGAATAAAGCTGAAAACAATGAAGAAAAACCAAAATCTGGAGGCAAAAATAGTCTCATTCAATCATCGCACTTGTCCTTAAGGGAAACAGGGATGCATCTCACCTGCAGCACATGGGAGGTGTGATGCATCCAAAATACTAGTAAGGGATAGTGCGATGGTCCAGGGACACGACTAAGCTTGGTTTTCACTCACAGTTTGCAGCTAAGTTAGGGGATTTAGGTTGAGATTATGATAGGTAGTAAACAAAAAGTATAGGGGCTGATATAATGAGGTTATTTGAACTACCACCAGGGCACTTAGGATGTTTTCAAGTTAGATGTCTAGTTCATAAACCAACCCGGAGATTGACTAAAGCAGTGTTGATCTACTTTGCAATTGAATAGCAAAAGCAGTTCGAAGGCTAGCTAGCTTAACTTCAGGCTCCATCTGTAGTTTATAAAGCAAACAACAGTAACAAACAAACAAGATATTTGCTGCCTAGCAGAGTTCCCATTTTGTTTCCAAGAAAACTAGTGTCTACTTAGATCTGCTAGTCCCACTAAGATGGGTAGCTATCTTAGAAACAAACAATTCAAAGTTACTTGTGTTTTCCTTTATGAGAGATAGATGAGAGAGAAGAAGATAGCACCAACCTTAGTCTTTCGCTTAGCTCCTTACTTGTTTCCTCTCTCCTTTGATAGAGCTTCACCATTCCTTTCTCACTTGTCCCGCTTCAAAGAACACTTGTAGAGTCAAAGAAGCAAAATACCATCAAAGCATAGGAATCTATAACCATAAGAAATGTAGAATCAAATGTACATTAGCCATACAAATGCATACACAAATACAAGATTCAGAAATATACAAGTATATGGAGGAAAACTCAAATAGCTTTATTGTTAGAAGTAGTAGAAGAGAGGATTACAACCCATCCAGTGCCATCCTCCCAGTATGAAAACTCTCTTCACCTCATGAAAAGCTAGATCACCCAACAATACAATGTCTCAAAGAGAAACCAATAGCACTTCCTTACAAATTACAAAATTCCAACCTTTAGATCTCTAGGATGAGGGATCCATATATAGATATTTGTTGGTGGGTGAGTCAGCTTCTAGGATTTTGATTGGTTTCATTTCACTGATAGTTCATGGTTCCACTTGGGGATTTAATGATCTCTTACTCATCCCTGGGCAAATTCAGAAAGGCAAGTGTCATATGAGCAATTTCTAGAAGATTCTATGGGTTTCCACCTAGAAAACTACCTCTACCATTTTTCTGCTCTCGCTCATCACACCCTACAAAAGGGCTTTTCAGTATGCACCACACCCTTTGTGTGTAGCAGGTGAGATGCATCTCACCCTTAGCATGGAGTACTCTGTATGGTCCAGTTTTGAACAGTTCTAAGCAGTTTTTCAGGGAGAACTTTTGAGAAATGATGTAATTAGTTGACCTTCATCCTTTAGGGTATGAAACAACACTTTTAGGGGTTTAGAAGCCCTTGGTTTATGACATATGTGATTGGTTTTGTAGTGCCCAAATATGTCTATAATAGGAAGGCAGTCAAAACTTGCCTTAACGTTGGCGCTGCACATAGGAATAGTGGCGTTGCGCATTAGAGGGTCGGCGTTGTGCATCAGAGGGGCGTTGTGCATCAGGTAGTTTTTTCTTGTGTAAAAATACATTGGCACTGTGCATTAGGTAGGCACTACACATTGGCCAGTGAGGCTTCAAAACCAAACAAATTCATCTAAAATCCTCCAAAATGCTTCATTTTCCTTCTTAGCAAGTAAGTACACTAACTTTGGAGCCTAGGTAGGGTTTTTTATGCTTCAATTATATTTCTGTCTCGTAAGAATCAAAGCCCTAGTGTGTTTTCCTATCTTATTTGTCAGCACTGCAAAATCTTCTTCCTTGTCTCAATATTCCCATTTTAACTTGCCCTAAACCTACCCTTTTAATCCTATCTCACTTCATTCATATTCCCTTTCCCCTTTTCCCTATTAAAATTAACCCATTTATCAAATCCTAACCTCCTTCCATAAAACTCTAGGTCCTCTATCCATCCCTCTCACTCTCCTACCTCACCTCCTCACTATTGTTCCTTTCACAAATCTCTTCATACTCATCTTTTCCCCCCATCTATTATCTACCACTCACCATATCATCACCACATCATCCCATAGAGACAAGCATGAAAAGAGACAATGACCTTGATTTTGAGGAGGACACCCTAACTGACAGCTCTAAGGAAAGGAATTTGCAGCAGGTAGAAAAGGTAAAGGAAAGGTCCTAGGATAAAAGCTTGATGATGATGTTGAGAGGGAGTTTTAGCTTGAGCAGCATGATGATGATGTACCACCTCATCACACTCAAGTAATTGATCTTGAAAGCCCATCATTAGATCAAAGCATGATTTTGAAAGAGAAAGAGCCTCATATTCACATGTCAAATAATAAGTGGGCTAGAGCTGGATATATTATTAATTACCTAGAGCAGGAGAATAAGCAGTTAGAGGGTAAACAAAGCCAAATGGAGCTAGAGATGCTAAAAATTCAAAGGTAAAGCAACAAAGAGCATCCGGTTCCCTTGACTCCTATTAAATAAGAAGTGGAGCATGATATATAAATATGGCTTGAAAAAGTTAGCATTCACCTTGAGGGGCTTCTAAAGAAAGAAAATATAGACAATAAGATGCTAAGGCATATGGCTCACCATTACTTCACCCAGTATAGGATAGGTAACATGAGAATTTATCACCTTAAGGCAAGATTAAGGAGGTCATTAAGAAGCAAAAAGAGGGGTGACAAACTTGAGATCTTGGCTGATGTTACACTTGCCCAAAAAAGCAACCAATGAAGTACATTTGAGCCAAAAATGGGTATATTTTGGAAAATTTTTGTAAATTTTGATTCTTTTGAATTAGGCAACACAAGAAATTCTGCTGGATGCACAGTGCCACCGGCGCTGCACATTGGATTGGCTCACTCTTTTGACAAAGGGCTTGTAGTTTTGGATTCGGCATGAAAAAAAAAACAAACTTAGAAACTTTCATCAAATTTGGAGGAGATCTTGGCCACCAAAAGGGCAAAAAACCCTCAAAAAGTGCCTTCTTTGCCACTTTTTGGACCCACAGGAAGTAGGCTTGGGAGAATTGACTTTTGAAGGGGTAAATCAAATCCAAATCAGAAAAGTCAAAGTGTTCTAGAAGCTAGACAAGTAGATCTTTCTAACAAGCCATCTTGGGTGTAATTTGGATGAGTGGAAGGACTCCAAAAGTAGCCTTGAAGTGGCACTATGCATCAGGCTCAGGGTGCTGTGCATCAGGCAAATTTTTGTCAATTTTGCTTAAAACTCAAAATTTCTCCCAGTTTGACTACCAGTTGACTTTTTCTCTTCTCCTTGGTAAATTTGTGATGGTAAATTATATAATGTGATTTGATGAAAAATGACTTGAGGGGGTAGGTACATCAATGAAAACTGGTTTACAACTGAATGTATCAGTTTCCTTGGTTTTAGAGGAAAGTTGTTCCACTGCCTATTTTCTTGTTCCTAGTTTAGATGTAGTTGAAATAGCTCCTTAACTCTTGGATTCGGCCCCTGATGGATAGCTCAAATGGTTTTGATGCCTATATTATGTGCTTTCTTAATCATTTCTAAAGGTTGGACTTTAGTGGAAGTGGTGGCACTCATTGAACATTTGTATCAACAGTTTGGCAAGGAATAAAACCAGGTTTCATAGCTATTTTTGTGGGATTCTTGTGACAATGAGTTTATGTATTGTCTATTCTTTGTAATGAGTTTTTCTTGTGATTTATATGTATCCAAATCCATTTTCTCTTCTGAAACTAAATGAATCAAGGTGAATGGACAAAATACACTGTTGTGCTTTGTCTTGGGAATGAATTTGGTTTTCAATGTTTTCAATTGTTTGAAGAGGATTCATAGTTTCTTTATGCCCTCCTCAACTCCTCAGCTGTCTTAACCTACCATCTTAATCCATTTCTAGTACATAAACCTTTGTCTATCTTGCCCCACAGAATATGACTGTATTCGTGAGTTGATTTCCCGAACCCAATCTGCCTTCTCCAATTGATCCAGCAACCAAAATCTAAAAATCAAACGAGAAACCCTGAGCTACAATACCTAGCCTAAATCTACATTAGGTTCAATCATCTCAAGCCCTAATTTCCAATATCGTAATTGAGATTGACAAGGAGAGAGCCCTCTCCCGACCTAGTAGGGCTAGCTACCAAGTTAAGCATGGTTTGATGTTACCCTAGACCTACTTTCCTTCAGCTTGAGGTAGATGCAGACCCTAAAAACCACAAGAGTATTGATAATTGCAGAATTTTCCATCCCAAAGTGATTTAACATTCCCTTTAGATATGTTTTTGACAGATGAATATACCTATATCTTGTTCAGAAACCTATAACCCTATGAAGAATGACCATTATCCCAACATAGACATCTATAACTCCATGTATGGTAGAAATGTTTGACCCATTTGATCAATGTCACTCCCAAAAAGGATATCATCAACATATTAAAAAAATATCGATAAATTCACATTGTCAATGAATTTAAAGATTACTATCTAATGTGCCCCTTTTGACTCCTTGGTTTCATTATATATACATATTAAGCCTTGAATACCAATCTCTTTGAACTTTCTTTAACCCATATGGAGCTTTGTTTAGTCTATGTAACTGGTTTGTATCTTTTGAATGATGAAATCTACTTGGATGTTTGATATACACCTCTTCTTCTAAGACACCATCAGGAATGTTGAATTGATGTCTATTTGATATACTTTGAATTTGGTAAAACAAGTGAATGCTAAAAAAATTATGATTATTTCATGTATGGCTGCATGAGAAAACATTTCTTCAAAATAAATACACTCTACCTATGCATCTACCTTGCATAGCAGTCTAGCTTTATTCCTGACAACTTGTTCATCCTCATTTAATTTGGTTCTAAATACTGGCTTATGCCAATTACATTATTTTATTTTGGTCTAGGTGTAACAACCTTGGTGAAAATTCCATGTAATAAAGTTTAAAACAATAGCTACAGTTGATGGGAAACTTATTCCAAGCTAAATGTTTGTCAACACATCCTAGAGGGTTTTCATTTGGTTTTTTATGGCTAAGGAAATTGGCAAAGGCAAAGGTTAAGGCTCTGGAAAGGCAAAATGGAATTTTTGGAAAATTTATTTATGAAAATAATGGAAATTAGGAAAAAAGGAAGGTGAAAGGTCACAAGTTGCAGGTGAGGAGGAAAGTAAATGAAAATAATGGAAAATGAAGAAAATACAGGACTCATTCATAAAAAGGCTTATGAGGATTAGTTGGTAACATTTTTTCCAGTTGAGTTTTGAAGCTCTCTCATTATTCTCTCTCTCTCTCTCTCTCTCTCTCTCTTTCTCACTCTTGGACACCTACATTTTTCTTTGAGCATTTTGGCATTGGAGAAAGAAAGGAAAAAAAACGGAAGGAGGAAGCAATGATCGAGCAGGGAAAGGCAGCATCAAGCAACTACAATAGGCTTCATTGCAAGTATTGACTTGCATGTGTATTTTCCTTTGCTAGAATTTGCATGCATGGAATTTCATGTGGTTCTTTTCTATCATGGAATGGGTTTTTCCAGGTGTAACAATGTTTTCAACCAAGCCTTCCCATTTCCGAATAGCCATGGTGTGATGGGGTTCTCATGTTTTGGTTGAGTTTGATTGCTAGATCGATTCAAAGATGAGTGGGGTGGATTTTCGAATGATAGAGGACATGGCCTAGTGGTCCATGAACCAAACAATGGATCACGGTAAAGCCACTAGCCTAGTGACCCATGAGACAGATTGTGGTTTGTGGTAAAGTGAGGATTGTGTTGCCTCAATGGGCCTAGGAATCCTTGCCAGTGAATGGAAGGATATACAGTAAAGCTAATAGGTGGATTTCTCTCTGTTGGGCCTAGTATCTTGAGTTTGGTATATGCAGTAAATCCTAGAGAGTGGGTCTCATTTTACGGTGCAGTGATCTAGGTTTGGATTGCAGCAAATCTTGAGAGACTAGGAGCCAAGAAAATTCCTCACAGTGTAGGTGGAGAAATTTGGTTGCATCCATGCTTGTTTGGCCTAGTGACCGGTTTCAGATCACAGTAAATCCTGTTGTGATGTGTTCATTGTGTTGGCCTAACGATTGAGGATGGATTACGATAAAGCATAGGTTTTATTGATGAGGGTGGTGTGTTTTAGCCTCGATATTCCCTGGTCCATTCTTATGGTTTGAGTCCCACATTCATGCTTGGAATATAGCACGAGGGTGAATGGCTGAAGAGATATTTAGCTTATCCATTTTATTTTCAGGTGGATCATGGTAGTCGCCTCTCTGTTTGGTTTATTGCATTCATTAATGAGAAATTCATTCCCTTGATTTCCATTTGAAAATGTATTGATGTATATGTGGCTTTTGATGGTTGATATGTTTATGGTAATTATGTTTGCATTATGCTGGTTATATGTATATTTTATGACAATAGCTATGGATGCCTCTTAGCATGTTTTTACTTGTAAATGAATGGATAGTGTATCTATGGCCTAATTGATGATAATGAAACAAATGATAAGAGGGAAAAATGGTTCATAGTTATTCTCATATATGTATGAGATCCCTACACTTAATTATGTTATTTACACTTGTAGGTCAACTGTCGATGACATGTTTGACGAAATTCCTAGCATGGCTAGTAGGGGTCTGCTTATGGTCTTGTTTAACTTATTTCCTTTTCATCATTGGTTCCCTATATTTTTAACGATTTCAATTTATCAGTCCATTTTGGGCGGTGGCCTTAGCTCAGGGCCTAAAACCGTGGCCTAAATCCCATGTTCGCTGGCACAGAACTGGAAATTTTGGTCTCTGGTCACTGGAATGCAAGCTTGTGAGAGGAACTTTAGGTTGCTAGTTTCTCTCTTTCCCATGGAATGAGAGTGACTATGGCCTAAGAGATCCATAAGAGAAGTGGGACCTAGGGATAGGATATCTGAGTAGGTAACATGTCTCCTGAGGGTTTTGTTGATGATGTTGGATGATTGTGTGTGATGTTTCCATCAAGTCCACTTCTTTGAGGTCACATAGGAGGTCAAATCTAATCATAGTAGCCTCTCATCTCATGTATACCTTGGATGGCTAGTGACTTGGGTGGATGTGGGAGAAGGGTGCTACAGAGTGGTATAAGAGAATGGTTCAACTCTTGAACTTGATGGGAAGTGTACATTGGTCATGCATGCATGTCATGTGTGTCTCGTACACCTACATTCCATGTGCTTGTAGCATTTTCTTACTGATTGATTATGGTTGAAGTAAGGTTTTCATGGAGAATTTGATATTGATTTCATGAAATGTATTTGTCATGAGTATGTGATTGGTTCCATATGGATAATATGTCATTTACATGTTGATTTTATGTCGCCTACTTACATCATTGTATGTTAGGCTTAAATCTTGAAAGTTTGATTACATGTATCAGTCTTTTCGGTTGATTACAAGAATTGATCGCTTATGTTTGATTGCATGCATTTATGCGCATGTGTAGTTGATTAGGAATTTCTTATGCATGTTGTTGGTTGCATGTGGAAATTTGTACAATGAAGTAATGGTTGTTGTCATGCATGAGGTCATAGCATGAAATGTTGATATGGCCTTCAATTGATGACTCGACCCTAGCTAGAATGTTGTTTATGTGTTGATGTACTTACTTGTTATATGTCTATATGTTGATATGATTATGTTATACATGTATCACATTGATTTGATGATCTTGAAGACGAGGTATGCTCCCCGAGATATACTAAGGTATGTTGATTTATTGTGATTTGGTTTACCTAACATATTATGCATTACAGGAAAAAGATCAAACGGCTAGAAATATGGTTGACTACAAAGTCTCTCCATATGAATCCAAAGAGTAGTATGGTTTTAGGAATCCTTCTTATTTGGCACTTACATTACAAAGTTTGAAGGAAGAGATAAGGAGTTGTCAGGTGGATAATGACCAGATCATATAGGCACAAGAGAAGCAAGCAGAGGTTAACACTATACTTCTTCAGAGTTTGTTAGACTTGTAGGGAAAAAGGCCACTTCAGATCATCCATGGACATGGGGATGGAACTAATGGGGCATATGGCAGTAGGTCCCCTAGTAGACACAGGTCAGATAGATCTGATATAGTGACAGATGGCAGGTTGTTGGAAACTCTGGGTAGGAGGAGCGATGAGTAAAGGTATTATTCTAGTTCTGGTTCTGATAGACATCATGATTGTCATCGGTATCATCCTTATAGGAGGAACGATAGGGGATGCTTACCAGATGAGTTTAAGACAGCTAAGCCACCTACTTTTTATCGATATGTGAAGAAGCTAGCATTGAAGAAAGTGTAACTAGGTTTGGTCTTCATAATGACATGATCTTTGTATTTGATGTAATAAAAGTAAATAAATTCTTTTTGTAATCTTGCTACATGGGTTTCATGAGCAAGAAGTGTCTCTAGGTAAAAGACTTCTTCTTGATGTATTGAGGATTTATTTATATGTCAAAGAGTGATGTCATGTATATAGAAACTCTTCATGAGTTTACGTAAATATGTACAAGTCTTCTAAGTTGTCTAACAACCCTCCAAGACCAAGATCAATGCCTCAAAACAAGCCTTTCAAAGTCTACAAGAAAATAAATAAAGAAATGATCATGTCGGCTCCAAATAAATGATTTAAAATATATACTTATGTTATGTTGGCTTGAAGAAAGAAGTCACATCGGTTCATAAGGTAATGTTGGCTCAATTATATGTGCACAACCACTATAAATACCCTATTTGGCTATCTACAAATGAGTAGGACAGAACTCACATAGAGGAGGATTCACAGTCAAGGAATGAAGCCACAAAGAGCCGCAATCAAGAAAAGGAGCTATATTCAAGAGAAGTCACAGTCAAGTGAAGCCACAGTCAAGGTAGCCGCTGTCAAGGGAGATGTAGTCAAGGTCATGGAGCTGTAGTAAGGAGGATGAGGTCTAAGGGTTCAGTTGTCTCCTTGAATGGGTTAAGGAATAGCACAATTAAATCTTATCCATTCTCGACATGGAAATCCCAATATGACAAGGAGTAGTCTTGATCTCGATGGCACTCCTATAGCAGACTAGTCATTGGACAACAGAGATAGATCTACTATCGGATCAATGAATATTATGTCAAACATTATCTCCTCTATATATATTACAGTCTTTCCATGACCTGATCATGAGATAAGGGTTCGATGAAGAGATCCTTGGCATACGTGTCATCATAGTATTCAGATCTAGAATAAGGCAACCTCAACATGCTTCAAGGAATAGTGATAAGGATGTATATATGTATATATATGTATATGTATATTATATGATAATGATGTATATATATGTTATATATATATATATATATAATATATATTATAGTATATACTATATATATATTATATATATAATATATAATATACATATATATATATATATATATATATATATCAGTGATCTCACTGACTCAGAGGATCTCAGTGCAACAAGTAATCCTGGTGATACTATTGTAAAGGAATCTATGTTGTACTAGTGATAAAGGTGATGGTATTGCAGAACATGATGGTGATGATCTATGTGGTGCAGCAAAGATAATGATCTTAGCATTGACACAAAGAAGATTGATGGCTTGGTCTTTGAGAGGCAGAGTGTGTCAAGGTTCATGGTGTTGGTATTCATTAATGGAATCTCTATAAGAAGAATTTACGCATGGGTTTTCCTCTCTAAGAGGGAGAGGTTTTGGCCCTGGCAGATAGCCAACCATTTGTGTTATTTGTCTCTTTCATTTGATAGAAGTTGGATGAAGTTAATTTACACATTATAATAATGAAGTAAACAATCAAGCTAAGATAAAATTTCATTAACACTTCACAATTTGTTATCATGTTAAAATATGTGGAGGCTTGGATACTTGGAATGAACAAATTATTTGAGTTGCATGAGTACATAGATAACATGAAGGCCATAATAGTTATCTTCACCTTGAAAGGTAAAGAAGACATTTCGTTGGAAGATGTGAAGCAGGTTAGAGACATCAGTACAAATGATTTGAGTTAGCGAGAGTTCAAGAGGGCTTTTAGGAAGAAGTACTTATCAGAAAGGTACTACAACAGTAAGGCTAAGGAATTCTATGAGCTAAATATTGGATCAATGACAGACAAAGAGTACATGACCATGTTTCTGGATTTACTAAGGTATGTACGATATCTTACTGATGATAAGGCTAAAGTTCAAATATTTGTCAGTGGTTTGTCATTAGCGTTTAGAGATACGATTGAGTATGATGAGCCTTGATCACTTGAAGAAGTTATTAGGAAACTAAATAATCTCTATGAGCAATCAAAGCATAAGAATAAATCTCAGCAAGAATGGAAGGGAAAAGACAAAGGTAAATGTAAATGGTAGCCTAATAGGACAAAGCCTTCGCATGCACATGAGAAAGAGAATGTGCCACCACAAAATAAGTTTAATACAGTTAGGTAGGGACATGGGTCACATCAGCAACATAAAGGTGAGGGAACTGGTTGGTTGGAGTGTTGGACATGTCGCAAGGAACACCTTAAATGAGATTTTCCACAAACTCAGGGTGGTAGGCCTAAGATATACAGTGAATAGGAGGCACAGAGTGTTGAGGATGTTGGTTAGTGCATTCAGAATATCTATGCAGGAGTGAACAACAAGCAGGAAAAACACCAGGAATATATCATTGAGATGGATGGTAATCTTTGTGATCAATTTATTTCTATTTTGATTGACCCATGGTCTAATTATAGATATGTTAGTCCTTACTTGGTGGATAAGTGTCATTTGACTAAGGAAATTATTGCAGAGTCTTGGTTAGTATAGTTGGCTACAGGAACGAAGAAACGAGTTCGTAATTAGGTAAGAGCTTGTGCATTTGACTTGAATGGTATGTCTATCGCAACACATTTGAATGTATTACCATTGGGTTCATATAGTATGTTGTTGGGCATGGACTGGTTGTATATTCACAGAACCAAGGTAGACTCTTATGACAAAGCCATTGAATGTGTTGATGACAATGGAGAACCAAGAGTCTTCTAGGGAAAGAAGAAAGCCACATTAGTTAGGATTGTGACAACTATGCAAGCAAAGCGTAGTTGCAAGAAAGGGTGAAAGTTATTTGCAGTGCACATTTCTAGTGATAAAGGTAAGGAAGCTGAGGATGCATATGTGTTGAGCAGATACCCAGTTATACAATAGTTCATGGATATATTTCCAGAGGAAACTACAGAGTTTCCACCTTAGATGGAGGTAGAATTTTCTATTAAGTTAGTGCTAGGGGAAGCTCCAACATCGAAAGCACCTTACAAAATGAGCACACCTGAGTTGGTTGAGCTAAATTTTTCATTGAAGGAAATGTTGGGCAAGGGATACATTAGGCCAATTGTACCACCTTGGGGCGCACTAGTATTGTTTGTGATTAAGAAAGATTGTACTCTTAGATTATGCATTGATTACAAGTAGTTGAACGAAGTGACTATCAATAATATGTACCCTTTGGCGACGATTGACGACTTGTTTGATCAGCTAAAGGGAGAAACAATGTTCTCAAATATTGACTTGAGATCTGGATACCATCAGGTACACATCAAATAAGAGGAAATCTCCAAGACTACATTCATGACTGGTTATGGGCATTATCAGTTTTTTGTTATTCTATTTGGCTTAGCTAATGCTCCAGCTACATTCATGTGCTTCGTGAATAATGTGTTGTGTCCATATTTCGATAAGTTTGTTATTTTGTTCATTGATGACATACTTGTATATTCCAAAAATGAGAAAGAGCATGCCAAGCATTTAGTAGTAATGTTGGGGTTTTTGAGGGAGCATCAGTTCTATGCTAAGCTCAACGAGTGTAGTTTCCTTTAGAGTGAGGTACACTACTTGGGACATTTTGTCTCCAAGGAGGGCATTGCAATAGATCCAGAAAAGATAAGGGCCATCATGGAGTGGGTAACTCCTAAGAGTGTGGATGAGGTAAGATATTTCATGGGTTTGGCAAGCTATTACAGGAGATTCATCGGGAACTTCTCAGATATTTCTTATCTTATCACATCATTGCAAAGGAAAGGTAAGTAGGTTGAATGGACAGAGGAGTGTGATGGTAGCTTTGAGCAATTTACATAGTTCTTGACACATGCACCAGTACTACAAATTACAAATCCAAACAAAGAGTTTGTCGTATGCACAGATACTTGCAAGAGAGAGCCTCATGGAGTCCTTATCCAAGATGGGCATCTAGTATGCTATGAGTCCCAGAAACCAAACGAGCATGAGGAGAACTACCCGACACATGCTCTTGAATTGGCAGTGATTATACATGCATTGAATATGTGGAGGAAATATATTCTTGGTAGTAGGTTTGTACTTATTAGTGGTCACAGTAGGTTGAGGTATTCATCTGATCATCCAAATATGAACACTAGGCACACTAGATGGTTGACCACAATCAGTGAGTTTCATTTCGAGATTAGCACATCAAAGGTAAAGATAACAGGGTGGCAGATCCTCTTAGTAGACAGGTACATGCACATCACTTGGAAGTTATGAGATCATATGGGATAGACTTACAGGATAGGATCTTGCAGGTAGGTCAACGCGATGTTAGGCATATGGATATTGTGCACATGTTGTAGCAGGGTACTGGTACATGTATAGGTGTAGGTATAGGTACAAGTGTAGCTGCACAGGGTATTGATTATTGTCTTATAGTGGATGGATTGGTCAGGTTCTGATACAGGATATATGTACCAAATAAAAGTTAGCTCAAGAACGTGATATTGAGGGAGTTTCATGTGAAACTTTATTCAAGTCACCCAGGTTATTAGAAGACACTCACAGAGGTGAAGAGATTTTACTATTGGCCAAATTTGAAGAGGGATGTAGGAGAGTTTGTGGTGGGGTGTTTCTACTGTCAGTGAGTGCAAGTAGAGTGTAAACATTTAGGGGGGCTTCTACAACCAATCGTGATTCTAGAGTGGAAATGGGAGGTCAGTTCTAGGGATTTCATTACAAGGTTGCCGAAGATACTAAAGCAACATGATTCCATTATGGTTATTGAAATTAACAAAGGTTGCACACATCATTCTAGTGAAGTCTACATTCTCAACTAGTTATGTGGCACAGGTATTCATCAGAGATGTAGTTAGACTACACGGTGTTCCAAAGAAGATTGTGTTAGGCAGGGATGCGAAGTTCACTTCCAATCTTTGGAAGGAGTTATTTGTAGGTTTGGGCACAAACTTGGCCTTCAGTACAACTTATCATTCATAGACAAATGGACAAAGAAAGAGGGTCAATAGGATATTGGAGTACATTTTGAGGATATATGTGATGCATCAACAATGGAGGTGGGAAGAGTATCTCCCTTTGCTAGAGTTCACATACGACAACTGTTATCAAGAGTCATTGATGATGAGTCCTTTTGAGGCATTGTATGGGTAGAGTTTTAACACTCATATCATTTGGAGTGATATGGTTAGCATGATATTGATTGGACTAGATATGTTGGTCGACATGGAACAAGAAATGCATGTGATTAAGAAGAATCTAAACGAAGAACATGGTAGGAAAAAGAGTTATGCAGATAGGAACACATTGTTCAAGGGGTTCTAGGTTGGGGAACATGTGTACTTGCGCATTAAACCAAAAAAGATTTCCTTGCATATTGGATCATGTGCTAAGTTGGAACGATATTTTTGTGGACCCTTAAGTATTATTGAGAGGATTGGGCCAGCAACCTATCAACTTGCACTGCCTCTAACAATGAAAGTCCATGACGTTTTCCATGTATCTTTGCTTAACAATTATGTTAAGGATGTTAATCATGTGATTGACTGGTTTGTATTACAGATGGAACCAGATGGAGAATTCTAGCTAGAGCCTCAGTGTATATTGCAGAAAAAGCTGCTCATGCTCTAGAACTGAGCAATCGAGAAAGTTAAAGTGAAATGGAAGAACTTTGGGTCGAATGAATCTACATGGGAAATCGAAGATTAGATGCAACCTATGTATCCTTCCTTGTTTCCTGGTTGAGGAAAAGAAGCTTCGATATGGTGGTGTCGTATATGCTTTATGGTGGTTTGATATATTCTTTTTGGTGGTTTGGGATATGTTTTATGGTGGTTTGGTATATGATTTATGGTGGTTTGATATATTCTTTATGATGTTTCGATATATTCTTAGATATGGTGTTTAGTATATGTTTTGATATTTTCTTTGGTATATGAGTTGGTATATGTTTTTTATATATTTTGATGAGGTTGCTATATGTACATATGCATATGAATGTAAATACCGCCATGGGCTATGTTACAAAGCTCCACTATGTGGTATGGGTGTTATGTCATTATGATTATGTTTTCATGTTAATATGCTACCATGTGGTTATGTTATCATGATGGTATGATGTCATGTGGATTAGAACTCAGTAGGATGATCATTGTAAATACCGTAATGAGCTATGTTATAAAGCTCTACACTGTAAGGTCTGTTGTCATGTTGCCATGATGTTTTTCTTTTGACCAATTCTTTCATTATAAATACTGCATCGAGTTGTGGTATAAAGCTCCATAAGAAGTATTTCTTCTTTCAAGTAGGTTGATGAGGTATGTGTGGGGTTGAACACTCAGGATGGTGTCCCACAAGGGGGAGGGTTTTGTAACATCCCTGGAGAAAATTCCATGTAATAAAAGTTGAAAACAATAACCACAGTTGATGGGACACTTATTCCAAGATGAATGTTGGATAAGACATCCTACGGGGTGTTCACTTGGTTGTTTATGGCTAAGGAAATTGGCAAAGGAAAAGGATAGGGATTTGGAAAGGAAAAAAGGAATTTTTGGCACATTTATTTATGAAAATAATGGAAGTTATGAGAAAAGGAAGGTGAAAGGTCACATATTGCATGTGAGGAAGAAAATGAAGGAAAATAACGGAAAATGAAGAAAATAAAGGCCTCATTCATAAAACGACTTCTGAGGATCAGTCGATAATGTTTTTGTTAGTTGATTTTTGGATCTCTCTCATTATTTTCTCTCTCTCTCACTCACTCTTAAAGGCATAGAGTTTTATTGGAGTATTTTGGAAATGGAGCAAGAAATTTAAAGAAGCCAAGTGGAAGCAAATATCAAGCAAGGAAAGGCAAGATCAAGTAGCTACAACAGTCTTCATTACAGGTATCGACTTACTTGTTTATTTTCCTTGCTAGATTTGGCATACATGCCATTGCATGTGGTTCTTTTCTATCATTACATGGGTTTTGCTAGGTGTAAGAGTGTTTTTAGCCTAGCATTTCCATTTTCGGATAGCCATGATGTGATGGGGTTTTCATATTTTGGTTGAGCTAGATTACCGGATCGATTCGAGGCTGAGTGGGGTAGATATTTGAATGCTATATCACATGGCCTAATGGTTCCTGAACCGGATTATGGATCACGATAAAGCCACTAGCCTAGTGACCTCTGAGCTAGACTGTGGGTTGTTGTAAATCCAGGATTGTGTTGCCTCAACGGGCCTAGGAATCCTTTTCGGTGAATGGAAGGATATAAGGTAAATCCAAGAGGTCGATTTCTCTTCATTGGGCCAAGTAATCCTAGGTTTGGTATATGTGATAAAGCCTAGAGAGTGGGTCTCGATTTAGGGCCTAGTGATACAAGTTTGAATTGCGATAAATGCCGAGAGACTAGGAGACAGGAAAATTTGCCACAGTGTATGTTGGGACTCAGAAATGTCATATTTTCATCCACCTTTTTCTTACATCTCATCATCCCATTAACCATTTATCATATCATTTTCATACATACATTTGGGTTTCACCTTCTTATTTTCCATTTTATTCTTTTTTGTATTACAAGTGAATTTATGATTAATTATTAGAAAATGTACACATTTTTATATATATCTCAAGAATATGTGAGTTTTGTGATGTGTAGGAAATATGTGAAGAATTAATTCCAAGAGACTTATCCATATCTCCTCCACCATATTAAGGAGATAATTATGCAAGCCTATTCCTAAGGAGAAAAGCATGGAGGATTTGGTTGGCATATCTTATCCAATTCCTAAGGAGAAAATCATGGAGGATTTGGTTGGCATATCTTATCCAACATATGTGAGAAATTTATGGAAGATTCAAAGGGATCATATTTTGTAATAATGGGAAAGTAGTTAAAAATGCTTGAGATATTTGTGGGATCATATTTTGTAATAATGGGAAAGTAGTCAAAAATGCTTGAGAGATTTGTGGGATCATATTTTGTAATAATGAGAAAGTAGAGAGATTAGTGGATGATCATTATACTCATCCCATTGTATAAATAGGAGTACAATCTCCTCCATTTGTAATCTGGAAGTTTTTATAATCTTAGAATTTTGGATATTTTAAAATAAAGGATCATACTTCAATTTTGCTTCTATATCTGAGTCTCCATTGAAGTGGTGTGCTGGTGGAGTTATGGAGGGCCCCCATGGCCTCACTTGCATGCTTATTTGTTTATAATTTACTTTATGTCTTTGTTTGATTTCAGCTTTCAAGTTTTATTAAATGTTCTAATATTGGAAGAGTCTTATTTGAAGGTGTTCTTGTATGAGAACTGTAAGATTTCATACAATTATTAGATCTAGGTTTATTTCATTTTAGCTTTTAACTTCTTATTAGATGTTCTAATTTTGAAAGAGATCTTAATGAATATGTTCCTGTAAGGGTACTTTAAGATCTTGGATAAATTAGGAATCTTTCTAGACCTATATATTTTAGATAAGCACTTCTAATTTTACCTTCCCGGGTTGACATTAAATTAAACTCTAATTTGCATCTGTATTTTAGACCACACATTTTGGCGCCGTTGTCGGGGAAGTGCAACTAGAAGGATTTAGTATTTATTTTATGCATTTTTTTTTATGGACTAATTTGTGGAACTTGGTGACATCAGATTCGTAATGGAGTTCAAAGTTTGGAGCATTATTTTTTTCATTTTCGCACATATATAATTTAAATTCAGTTTTTATTTTAAACCCCCACCACCGCGCCCGCCCCTCCCGCCATTTCTCACTAATCCATCTATGGATGAGGACTTTGACAATGTTGAACAGATACTTCTTGGAGAGCAAGGACAATAACCTTGAGCCAACTCTAAGACAGGATTCTCACATACTTGCAAAACATAATGTAAAATTTTTAAATGTTGATGTGAGTATGTTCGATCTTTTAGTCCGTAGATGGCTTCACTAGAAGCATGCTTTTACTTAGAAAATAAAACATCTTTTAAGTTAATGTAGAATAGATTAGAAGAATAAAAATGAGATCTCATTAGAAGTCATTAGAAGTCATTATCATTAGAAGTTTTTAGTTTTGTTTTCAAAAAATAAATCATCATGAATAAATTCAGTGGCACATCTTTGCATTTCTATGTCTTGTTTCTATATCACGGATGAGCCAGCAGCCTGATTATCGGAAAGATTCGTCTTCCGAGAGTCTAAATGCCCCCGCGACATTGCAGAAAGAGTGTAGATAATGCAAGGTTTTGTCACAGATCTTAATTGTGTTTTTTTTTGTTGCAAATCTTAATTGTGTTTTATCCATCCACGCTAACCTGCATAAATAAAAATAAATCAAGAGATTAGTATGCTCTCTTCCCGCGCTTCGTGCGACCTGGAAAATCAGAAAATATATTGATTTATTTCAAATAAAAATACTCTCGCTGGAAAACTAATCTGCAATGCGATAATAAAGAATTTTGTGAATGAGAAAAAGATCATCTTTTGAGAATTTTTCTTTATTAGTTTTTAATAAATAGAATTGTGTTGATTTTACCTTTTCAAAAAAAAAAACTCAATTAAATCATAATTGAAAAAAAAATATGTTTTTTTTTTTTTTTTTTTTTTTTAATTTTGTTGATAAAAGGAATATAATAATATTATAATAATTAAAAATCAACATGAAAAAAAATCAAAATCTGTCTCATTACTTTGATAATTTTTAATTTGTTGTTTAAAAAAATTATTAAAAAAAAAAAAACATTCACAAAATTCATGCAAATTTGAAAATTAAAAAAAAATGGAACACTTAGAAACAAATTTTGAGGAACGATTTATCAAACATTTGGAGGATTCTATAAATGATTATTATCTTGTTTCAATACCTTCGAGTTGGCATAACATATTTCTATTGAATGCTTTTATATCACATAGTAATATGCACACCACAACAGATCTTTCTAATGCCAATCTTTTTGCCGAGAATATTTCATCTGACACAAACAAGGAGTATTACTTTTCATGGTTATTTTCAGAATGGATTGATTTTAATATCATGATTAAGTCAATTTCAACACTTTGATTTTCCTTAATATGTTTTATTTGGTATGAAATTTTTGCGTAAGAATCATGAAGGAAATGGCCACTTCTTCTTGAACACACTTATGTTTTCTTTCTACCAAGTTTTTTTTACAAGTTACAGGAAAATCAAGTGATCATAAGGAGATCACATTGTGACGACAATTGGTCTTCCAAAGACTACAATTCATGAAAAATTCTAAAGACACATCCAACTCCACAACCACTACCTTGCACCTCCCTTTTTGATGCAGATTTTGAATTCCACCAATTGTAAATCCATAAAGCATGACATTTCCATATCCATTTTTCCCAGAAAGAGTTCATCTTCATACACCATGCATTTTTCACGACTTCATACATTTTTTCCTTCTATTTTTCCTTTTTAATAAAACTCATTCCCTTTCCGTGATTACAATACCTTGTTTTCCTCGCCATGCTGATCCTCACTTCTTGTCCATGAGTTCTTTTCATTTATAGTCCTACCAAATAATTTTGTACAAACTCGCATTGACTGATGTGGGATTCCTTAAGGCCCACCTTTCAACAAGTCTTGCCCAATCGACACCAACACCTTATCTGGGAAATATAGTAGAGTTCCTTTTGAGTACCTAGAGGCTTGCATGCCTTAATGGCAAGTTCTCTCACTGACGATCATGGGAATACATCAATGTCCCTTGATCTTCAGATCTTGCAAGTGGCTTGACCTCGACACATCCATTTGCACTTTGCAAGATGTACTCTGGTACCTTGGCACTCATTGACATCAATGGTGAGTTGCCACGCATTGGTTAATGACATACATCAATGGGTGGTAATCCAATGATTTCTATTCATGCTCAACATCGACACATTCATTCGCATGTTTAGAATTGTACCATCGGGTTTGTAGCAGGTGAAGACTATACACTTTGTCACGACTCCCTCAGCATTTACAGCAGTATGCATTCTGATCTATGAGTACCACAGTTCCACTTTCAGCATTTATCTTTTCCATGATTCAGCATTAGCAGTTCAGATTCCTTCATCTCCCAGGATCCAGTTACAACAACACCAGTCACATTTTCCCAATCCAGCAGCAGCAACAGCTACATTCCTCTTGCATAGTTCATCATTCTTGGGTAAGTAGAGGTATGTTGTTTTCTAATCTTTAATCATGCAATTCCTTATATGCTAACTTGAATATTTTGGAAAATTCCCTCACCATGCTACATTTCCTTTCATGAGCCATGTCAAGTTGCATGAGGACATGCAACCAATTCAGTTGAGGGGGGGAGAACTATAATCACTACATATTCACTTCCATGATTCCATTTCTTCACCACTATCACTCCATTTACCATTCACCAACATTTATTTCCCAATGATACTTTGTTACACTTTGCTTCATACGTAATATTGGCATGCTTCATTAATATTACAAAAAGGGCTTTCTTATGCACATTGATAGCTTATGATTTCTAGTGAGTGTTTACATTATTATTGAAGAAAAGAGAATAGAAAACAAAATGAATGTTGTTAACACAAGATCCAACATTCTTTGTATTCATGGTTGTCACACAAGAACCAACCATAAGAAAATGTAAATTGTTACTCATGTCTTTCACATATCCTGGAAACATTTATTATTGAAAGACATCATCATGTAAAGCCAAAGTTCAAGATGCCAAATGTTCTTAAAGAGACCCATGCATGGTTGGATGAGGACATGCAACAAGTTCAGTTGGGGAGGATGTTGGGACTCAGAAATGTCATATTTTCATCCACCTTTTTCTTACATCTCATCATCCCATTAACCTTTTATCATATCATTTTCATACATACATTTGGGTTTCACATTCTTATTTTCCCTTTTATTCATTTTTGTATTACAAGTGAATTTATGATTAATTATTAGAAAATGTACATATTTTATATATATCTCAAGAATATGTGAGTTTTGTGATGTGTAGGAAATGTGTGAAGAATTAATTCCAAGAGACTTATCCATATCTCCTCCACCATATTAAGGAGATAATTATGCAAGCCTATTCCTAAGGAGAAAAGCATGGAGGATTTGGGTGGCATATCTTATCCAATTCCTAAGGAGAAAATCATGGAGGATTTGGTTGGCATATCTTATCCAATTCCTAAGGAGAAAATCATGGAGGATTTGGTTGGCATATCTTATCCAAGATATGTGAGAGATTTATGGAGGATTCAAAGGGAT
>APFE030446330.1:71855-87164 GCA_000404065.3 Pinus taeda
TAATATTATTATAGTAATAAACTTTCTATTATAAATCTAGATAGTAATCTTATAATATTAACTCATTTAGTCACTTAAAAGGTAATATTATTAATGTTTTAATATGAGTCATAAAATTGCTTTAACATTGTCTTTAGATTAAATATTTTTTTCCCAAATAACACACCTCCCATTCATTCAATTAAATGAATCTAGAAGTAATTTTAAAGCTGGACTAACTTGCAAAGCCGAACATATCAATGTAATTGAAAATCCTCGCAGAATACTCATCTCTAATCCGGGGATGCCAGTTTCCAGATTAGACGCGTAGTGCATCACAATATAAAACGGCGAGAGAACAAGACATATCGAAAGTGCTGAACTCAAGGAGCGTTGTTATTGCTCTTTTCTTCCTGTGTTCGTTCTACTTGAAGCAATCAGGAAACACAATTGCCTTTGGCGTACATATAATATCACGGTGATGGCCCAGAGACTGTCGCAAACGGTTCTAAAAATGAGTAACGGGGGTAATTGCGGGCAGGGTCCGAGTTCAAGGTTGTTAAACGCAAGATTCAGGTCGGGGGGTTCTTCTCGGAAGGATTCAGAAGGCGGGGGTCAGTTGATCGAGGTGGATTTGGGGGATTCAGCAACGGAAAATGGCGAGAACAGTAGTGAAGTGTTTGGAATAAAGAGACTAGAGGATGCCATCCATGGCATTCTCGTCCGCAGGGCTGCTCCTGATTGGCTTCCCTTTCTCCCCGGGACTTCCTATTGGGTTCCCCCAAGAAAGAATAATGGGACTTTGGTCGAGCTTCTGGGCAGGTTAAGTAGCAACCCAATGACGCAGGAAGAGAGTCTCTCTTTTACTACGTCGAGAGGGTGGCCCTCTTCTGCCTACTTCATTGAAGGTATTTTTTTTCCTGGAAAATACATTGAAAGGTGTCATGGTTAAATCGTTCTTCTTCTGTGAATTCGATGGGACAAGGAATTGGGGGAATTGTATGACATACATAAATCAAGATATAACAATTTCCATCCCTTAGCCTTCTAAAATTCTTCATAAACACTAAATAGAATTGAAGTGTTTAATGGATTTTTAATCTATGCAATAGAATTGCTGTCTTTGTTCTGCGATTAAAATCAGTTCGTGCGGTTCCCAAGAAAGTGATGCTCTGATTTAAATTAAAAACGGTTTTTTTTTTTTTTGCTAAAAGGCCATCAGACGCTGATGTCAGATGCAAGAGTAAAACTTCATCTGGTAAAATTGAAACGGTAGGCAATAACTAGGGTAGATACAGACCAGAGGAATAACATCGTAAATGAATATAGACAGATCAGTTCTAAAAAAATGCACCAAAAAATATGCAAAGTGTAGATTTTCCACGAAAATCTGTTCAGCTGTTATGAACAATCTGAAATAGAAATTTCTTTTCACACAAACTCAGAATTTCTCTACTCTAATTTGCAGCGGAACAAAACATAAATAATTGCACACATTCACACAATAAAACACACAATTTCTAGAAAACCCAAAACAGGGAAAACCCTAGCTTGCATGAGAATTTTATTGAAGAAAATTAGAGCAATAGATCTCTTACAAAACACTTGCTTCACTAGAGAATACAATGAACTCGTAGCCTTGCAAGAATACTGATATTTTTTCCCAAACCAGTGCATACTAGCAGCCCAAAATCCTTGCACTATTTCTCCTAAAAACCCACGCAAATCAGCTCTTATTAAATAGGGGTATTCCCTATTTCTATGCACACTTCGTTGGGAATTGCCTCACTCTCCAATAACTCACACAATAACCCTTGGCTTGTTCTCTTCACAAGCACGTGCTCACTAACAATGATGAAACAATTGTGTGCCTTTGATCTCCTATAAGCAATTCGATTTGGCTATTGTTAGTGAGTTTTTCTAAATTAGGAGTTGAACTGGAGTTTTCTAGCTAACAAAAGTCAACACAAGTTGTTAATTGAATCCTCCTAAAATTTAGGAGGCTAACTCCACTTAAGATTTCGGCTCCTAACTTAACTCACACTAGAGAACTGCTTCTTGAACTCATCCTCATCACTGGAACTTGTACGTGACTAAGAAGATCTCCAAATTGATTCTTTGAATTAATGCTCAAATCAAAGAATCCTTTCCTATGCTACTTTTCAACACTCTTAGCGAGGAAGGGATTCTGTACAACTCCCAACTTATTTTTGTGATGAACAAAACTGCTTCTTGCCAATGCTTTGGTCAAGATGTCTGCTGTTTGCTCCCATGTTGGAATGCATGGTAGCTTGACTATCCCCTTTTGAACACTATCTCCAAGATGGTGATACTGAATCTCGATATGCTTTGAGCGATCATGAAACAATGGATTCTCAGAGAGTGCAGCTGTGATTATCGCAATGTATCATGGTAGGCTCATTTTCCTATCTGAAAAGTCCAACAAATAACTTCCTCATCCAAATAGCCTCGCAAGCTGCCTGACTAGTAGCCATGTACTCGGCCTCTGCAGAACTGAATGCAATTGATCTCTGCTTCTTGCTGTACTAAGAAAATGCACGTGACCCAAAATGCTGAAGGTGCCACCTGAAGTACTCTTCTTGTTTGTGGACCTCCTTGCCCAATCTACATTTGTGAAGCCCTCAAGTCTCACTTCATCAACCTATTTGTACCACAATCCATAGTCCGCTGTGCCTCTGAGATATCTCAACACTTGCTTTGCAACAAACCAATGCACTCTGTTTAGTTCCACCATGAACTGACTCAGCTGGTTGACTGCAAAACAAATATCAGGTCGTGTGTTGACCAAGTACATCAATGACCCAATGAGCTGTCTGTATACAATAGGATCCACTCACTCTACTCTGCCAGCATCCACCTTCCTCTAGTTTGTGACTAGAAGTGTGGCCACGTGCCTGCAATCTTGCATATGAAATCTTAGGTGAATCTTTGTGTGTACTTGCCCTATCCCATGAAGATCTCACCATCACCCTGCCAAACCTCCAAGACAAGGAAATAGTGCATAAGCCCCATATCCTTCATCTCAAACTCCTTTGCAAGGTCCTCTTTGTAATCCTAGATCAAGCTCTTATCTCTAGTCAATATAAGGTCATTGACATAGAGAACTAGAATGAGCGGAAGTCCTCCAACAATAATAGTATAGGTTGGGATTTGCCTCACTCTTGGTGAAGCTCAATCCTTGAAGGTAGTTGTCGATCTAAGTGTACCGTGCTTCTCAAAGCTTGCTTGAGCCCACAAAAGCTCTCTTAATCCTGCACGCATGTGCGTCTTTGCTGAATTGCTCGAACTCCTTTGGCTGCTCTATATAGATCTCCTCCTCAACCACTCCATTGAGGAATGATGTCTTCACGTCCATTTGGTGGATCTTCCACCCCATCTGTGCTACAAGTGCCAGAATAGTCCTCATGGATGAATACTGTGTTACTGGGGCAAAATTCTCCTCATAGTCTATGCCCTCAATCTGTGCGAAGCCCTTTGCCACAAACTTGTCCTTGAACTTCTCCACGCTCCCACCTGCTCCATGCTTCAATTTGTACACCCACCTGGATCCAACTATTGACTTCCCCTCAGGTAGTGGAACAACTTCCCAGACATCATTCTTCATGATAGTGGGATACTCCTCTGCCATTGCATTCTGCCAAACCTGCTGAGAAGCTACCTCCTTATAAGAAGAAGGCTCAGTCTCCATCAACTTTGTCATCAGTGCCATATAACTTATATACCTATATAGCTGTTTTCTTTGTCTAAACATGGGGCTAGGAACTTGCTCCTGAGCCTTTTGGATCAACTTCTCGACCCACTTGGCCTTCTTCCCCCCTGTGTTGGGTGGCTTTGGCTGATCTGTTTGCTCTCGACTTGGCTTGTCCTCCTCATCTTCCTACAAATCCTGTTGCGCTACCCTCTTGCCACTAGACTGTGGTTGTGGCTGACTTTGAGGTGCTGGTTGTGCCTCCTGTTTGGGAGTGAGTAACTCCTCTTTAGGTATTTTAATCTGATCATGCTCTAAGGAAACTCTCAGAGCTTGATCCTCCTGGAATCTCACATCTCGCTTGAGAAATTTCTTCTTGAGTCCTGGAAGATATGTTGAGAATTCAACAGGGCAATGATTATGATTAAGGATCTTTACTTGATAACTGCTTGTGATTCCTTTTACTTATTAGCTTTGTTCCTTATTATTATATGTGTGAAGCATCAAACAACTACCAAAAACAAGAAGAACAATGACACAGTATTTAGGCTGGCCAAAATCTCTCCTCTTGAGAGGAAAACACTTGAATCTATTCTCTTCCTTATAGATTCTTCAATTGACGAATTCCATGACCTTAACACTAAGACCAATATTGTCACGCCCCCAAGCCTATGGTGGTCTTTCAACCGTGCCGGCGAGGTGCGGCACCACCGAACACTTTCTTTTTAACAATACTTGTGCACATGGACTACGCGTAATTCACAACAGTGTACTTAGTTTGTGTTTCGCAACCAAGTATAATATGCAATAAACCTTTATATCAATGATCACCCATACTTAATCATTATCCACAACAATTATAAAAGAACAACAATCGCACGATATAAAGGGGAGGGGCAACTCCCGAATAGTCTGCCCAACAATGTATATTATATCAGTTTTCAATAATACAATGCGCAAGTGTGCTTGGCAAACTCCAAGCCAACACTTAGCCAAATTTACAAAGATAGGCAATCTTGCCTTACAACAGTTTTATGCATCCCTTGTACAAAGAATGGTGCTCACACGAGCCACCTGTAATCCCCTGCCAAATCTGCACTAAAACCACCTCTGCACAACCTTCGACTTATCATCAAGTCTCAACCCAAGCGTACATGTCACCAAGGCTAGTGCACATGAGATGTGCGCATCTCCTTCCAAGTGCGCACTTCTACTTGTCCTTTGCGAAGAATGCGAGTTGTTCGATGGTGTTTTGGAGAGCTCCACGCTCACATGTATATAGGCATACAAGCGTGGTTATGTTGTGGGTGGCAGCCCCTTGGCCGACCCCCAAACCTGCCATAACGAAACCCCAAACACCAATAATACAAGTCGGCCTTGCCATCGTGCAAGCCTCCTCCAACGCCATATAAATCTCCCACACTTAGTCGCATAAGTGTGTCATTCGTTCGCACATCGTTCGATTGTATCCGCCTTTCGTCGCATCGCTGTTTTATGTATCGTCGCATTTGGTGCGAAGTTACCTTTGTGCGGTCGTGCACGCCCGCTCGTGGTCGCAATATCCCCAAAGCGTTACAAATACCCTCCAAGGCAAGACCAACCTCTTTGGATGATGTGCCAACTTCGATCTAGTCAAACGCAGTCAAATCTCTTCTAGTAGCACCTTTTCGACCTTTTGCTGCAAGATTTTCGGCCTCCTATTGCAGATCTGAAATTTCGGCCTCCCAACAACTATTGTTGCCACACGTGGGAACTTCAATCTTCTTCTAGAGCCCTCCTATGACTTTCGCTTGCCTTTCCCCGACTTCTGGAGCTTAGAGTGACCCTTGGTGACCTTTGCTTAACCTTTTTGCCTCCTTATCTCCAAGATCAAACTTGCAGATGGATGCCCTAGGTCTGCTGCAGAAATCCTAGTCCTCTTTACGACGTGAGAGAGAAAGATATCCCAAACATAAATCTCCTTCGTCCTTCTTCTTCTTCGCCGCCTCTTCCTTGCTCTTCCTTCGCTAGAATGAGTGGTGAGTGAGTGTGCTTCAAGGTGGAAGAGTCCTCCTATATTTATAGGCTTCTTTAAGGGTGGACGTGGCTGTTCCTTTAGGCCAACTTGCCAGCTGCCAGGCCAACTTGGCCTTGGAGGGTATTTTGACACTTTTAAAGAAAAAAATAATTTTCTTTACAAGTTACAATGTGCCCAGTGGGGTCTTCAACTTATGACAATGACTCTTTTGAATTCTTGACCTAGGACAAACCCTAGAAGCACCTAATGGGTGCTTGACCTATAAAATAAAAGACCTTGAGCATTAAACCCATGCTCCAAAAATAATAATAATAATTTTCTTTCATTTCATAATTTACAAGATTAAAAAATACATTTCATACTTATGAAGACTGAACCTAGTTACACATTTTCAACACTCCCTCTTAACTAGGGAGGTATTCATAAGAGGTACATGGACATTCTCAATCTGAAGAGATCTCATAAGAAGAGTCGGATTGGTAACCCGTCTGTCTAGCAACATATCAACCAACATTGTCACATAGCAAGGCCTTGACTAACAACTTTATCTCTCCACAATATCAGAGCACAATGCTGGCGAGACCAATGATTTATAGACACCATCATCGTTGTCTCTCAAGGTACATACTCCACCCGAGTGTTCACCAAGTATGACCTTCTTTGGACTATTCTTGTCTTGGATAGCTAGTCCTCAAAGAATATTGGTCCACGACTACTCTTATCTTGGATGCCCTACCTCATCCTCAAAGAGTATCAGATGCCAGATGGTTACCCAATCCTCCATTCTGTCTTCCCAAGTGAAGGCAAGAATGATGTGCCTATCTCTCGCTCCCAACTAGGGAGGATATATCAACCAAGCCAAGCTTGTCTCTCAAGTACACAAGCTTCTTGTTAGGAAGAGATTTTGTCAATATGTCAGCTACCTGTTCATTAGTAGAGATATATTGTAGTTGAAACACACCATTTTGTTCTAGCTCCCAAATATAGTGATACTTGTTGTTTATATGCTTTGTCTTTCCATGAAATACTGGGTCCTCAGACAAACGTATACAACTGGTGTTGTCACAATGTATCACTGTAGGGTCCATCGATCCTTCGAATAGGTCGGATAGCAACTTCCTTAACCATACCGCTTCTCTGCTTACTTCACATGCTGTAACATATTCAACCTCAACACTCTTTAAAGAAATTGTGTCTTGCTTTATGCTCATCCATGAGATCATAGAGGATCCCAAACTGAAACATCCTTCGGTAGTGCTTCTTGCATCCTGCTTGTTGCCTCCCTAGTTGGAATCTATATATCCAATAAAGTGGACATCATTCCTCCTATCATATTTCAGGTAGTAGTGGATAGTCCCTCGCAGATATCTCAGTATATGTTTTGCTGCTATCCAATGATCATTTTTTTTCCCAAAAGAAAAATCGTAATTTTATTAATGAAAACAAAATTACATGTTGTAGATGCTGTGACGCATTTCATCGATCAGTCAATCACTGTTGATCAAAGTTCAATGAAAGCAAAAAATAAAGTACAAATGGGGAGAAAAATCATGCTTTTCTCCCTTTTTTCTTCTCAACCTTACGCCACTCCCCTTGAGTCGGCATCGTAGATACAAGTGCAATCGAAGTGTCAGCCTCAGGACGAGGCTTGTCTTTATCTGAATCAGAGTTGTCTGATGTACGTAGTCATTTGGATCCACTGATATCCATTGTTTTTGGTATCTTTGTTAGTTGCGAGTCCATCGGATCTTGTGGGTTTAATTCCCGTGCTTCTAGTTCTTTGTTCATCTGATTGTTCTTGTTGGTTATGGGTTGTTCCACATCAACTTCCTCCTCCTCATCAGAGACTGGTGGGGGAAATTGCCATCCCTTGGATGGTTTCCCTGTTTTCTTCTTTCTTCGGGTATCTTTTTTGGCTTCAGGGCATGTATTTTGTAGATGTCCTGTTTGTCGGCAGATTCTACATCTAAATGTTGTATTTTCATAATCTAGTATCTGTGTCCAGCCCCACTGTTTGAGCAAGCCTTTGCTGAGATCTACTTCCACGCAAATTCATGCGAATGTGAAAATTCTTTACTCCAGTCTTTGTGTGTCCATTTTAATATACTGCCCAATGGTATTACTGATACCTGCAAGGACTTATTGGTTCTAGAGATGTAATGGGAGATTGTGCAAACAAACCCAAACTGGCATCCTGGAAACAACCATTGTATTGGCATCAAATTCTGGAAACCATGGTGTGGTGAAGAGACTCGTGGATCCTTAGAACCATGGTCCCTCCCGTAATATAACGTCTCTAGCCTCTGTTGTAGGGAAATTTACAATGAAAAAACCGTTGGAACAGAGGTGAATTTCACAGTGTGTAGTCTAGTTTGTGAAAATCCAATGAAAGAGCTCAACAATTTTGGCCAGAAATAGTTGAATCGACAAATTATAGCTTGCTTTTCAAAAGTATTACAATGCTCATCTGTTTCTGGTATATCTATGTTTAATTCTGGGGTATAATTTAGTTGCTCCACAATATATGGGCTGGGTTCGGTTCTAGCTTGCTTTGGTGTTGCTGTAGGGGTATTTTTCCCTTGGAGGATGTTCTTGAAAGAAAGTCCCCCACTTTTGTGCTTCTGATGTGTTTCTATATTTTTTGTTGAATTGCTCCCAATACCTCCTTCTGTATAATTTGTTTTACTGTAGTCTGCCGCACCACCTCTCAGCCTCAGATTGAGTATTGTGGTAGACTTAGGTATAATATTGTAGTCCATGAGGGGCCTAGGGTTTGGAGTGCTCCGCCCCCAAAAATCAGATGTTGTAATTCGACAGGATATCCAACATGATGGGAGATGAGATTCTTCAAATGCAACACAGTCTGTTGCATGTACCTAAAACAATAATGACATCCCGAAAGGGGTTTTAAGAAAGATTTGAAATTGAAAAGGATTTACCAGAGGCCTAGGTCATGTTTCTGTCTGAAGGTGTCTAGGCTCAGCAGCATTTGAAGCGTCGCACTGGCTTAAGGTTTCTGTGTTCTCCTTCCGGGTTCTGTTACCCTATTCCTGCTGGCCGGTCTCCCTTCCATGATCAGTAGACCACCCAGAAACATGCATCCTGTACAATGCTGAAGTCCAAGTTGTTTGTGAGTTGATGGGGAGGATTGTTTTTGCCCCCACATGCAGTCCATGAAGCAGATCCGGCGAGGGCACGAGAGTACCCATTATTTGGATTCACAGATAGGGTGGGCAATCATTGTAGCTGATGATTGCAGAGAGCAACCATCCGGATGGTCCTGCCTCCACCTTGGCGCCTCGCTTCCAGAGGTCCATCTGCCGTTTCGTACCCCTGGTTGTAGCATGCCTCCAAGCAACGTCCTCAGTCAAAGATAGGCCACATCTGGGGAGCATTTCAACTATTCGACGATGATCAATTGCTTTGTGCCTAGGGAGATATACAACCCCTGTGCAGCAAAACAACCCTATTTGTTCCCCTCGAAAACGTTCCTTAGCAGAATCCCATCCAGGAACGTGGAACCACCATTGACCCTATGCTTCATCTACCATGCAGCCCAACAGGCTGTCTACTGGATGGAAAATGGCGTCGGCGCCCCAAACCCCATTGTTGAGCGGAGATACCCTATCTCTGTTTTCCATTTTCGCCAACTCAATCTCTGCTATCCAATGATCATGCTTTGGCTCCACTTGGAATTGACTTAGAATGTTTACTGCAAAACATATGTCTGGTCGAGTATTCACCAAGTACATCAGTGAGCCAATCAGTTATCTATATTTGGAAGGATTCACAAGGCTTGATTTAGAACTCTTTAGTCTCTTCAAGTTTGTGATCATCAGAGTGGTCACAGGTTTGCAATCCATCATGTCAAACCTCTTCAACATCTTGATCACGTACTTTCCTTGACCTAGATAAATTTCATCAAATCCTTGCGAGAATTCTAGTCCCAAATAGTAATGCATCAGCCCTAGATCCTTCATGTCAAATTCTGTTGCTAGTTGTTTCTTACATTCTTCAATTCGACCTTCTACACCTGTTAGGAGAAGATCATCTACATACAGAAGAATGATCACATGTTCTCCATCTACAACCTTGATATAAAGGTTCAGATCAGCATAACTTTTTGTGAAGCCTATTCTTTGTAGCTATGCATCCATTCTATCATACCATGCCCTTGGAGCTTGCTTGAGGCCATATAATGCTTTCTTCAATCTACAAACATATGCCTTCCTGTCTTTAACTTCAAATCCGAAGGATTGCTCTATATAGACTTCCTCATCAATTGTGTCCTTCAGAAACGTAGTCTTGACATCCATTTGATGGATGTTCCATCCCATCGATGCTGCTAGAGAGACCAATGAACGAATCATAGTATACCTTGCTGTCGGAGCAAATGGCTCTTCATAGTCGATGCCTTCTTGTTGAGAGAAGCCCCTAGCCACAAATCTTACCTTAGACTTATGTATACTTCCATCTGCCGAATGTTTGATCTTATAGATCCACTTGGAAGTCACCACAAATTTGTCTTCGGGCCTAGTTACAATCTTCCAAACTCCATTTTTTCTTATATATTGATACTCTTCATTCATGGCATCCTTCCATTCTTGATGTTTGACAACTTTTTCAAAAGTGGATGGCTCTACTTCTATTAGTTTTGTCATGTATGCAGCATACCGAAAATATCTTTTCGGTTTCTTGCTTTCTTTAAATGAGCCTTTCACTTCCCCATGACCTTATGCATCAAGTAGTGTAGATTTCAACCAATTTGGTCTCTTTCTTGATTTGGGGAGGACCCCAGGTTGAATGGGTTCACTGGGACCCTCATCTTCATGATGATATTCTTCTTCTTCCCTATTAACTTCTTCTTAAAATATTGGAAGTTCTTCGTCATCAGAGTCCATCAAAAGTTCCTTAGATTTCTTGAATGCAATACTCTCGTCAAATATGACATCTCGACTTACTTCTATATGATGTCCTTTCTTTATGTAGATTTTCTAAGCCTTAGAGGTGTTGCTGTAGCCAACAAATATTCCTCTCATGCCTAAAGGATCTGACTTCTTCCTTTTATTATTGAATTGAGGCTTCTGTGATCCATATCAATTATAAGAAGAGTTTCGGCGAAAATCACATGAAGAAAACCTTTGTGACGCGTTTTGAACCAACCAGTGTGGTTCATCGTTAGGACAAGTTGAAGAAACAGATCCAGCTTTGCATGTTAAATAGTCTAAGCAGAGCCTCCAACGACTAACTTGACCAACCGCTAATTTTGACAGAGGGACTAGAGTCATAAAATAATCTAAAGGAAGTTAGTTCCATTCGGTGACCATACCTTTAAAATATATATAAAAAATATAAAAAATAATTTTAATTGGTGTTTAAGTTAATAGATAGTTAAAAAGTATCATTTAATAATTAAAAAATTATAAGTTATTTGTAAATTTAAATGGGATTAAGTTATATGGAATTAAAAATGTTAGTTAGAATATATATTAGAACGAAGAAAATAATAATAAGTTAAAATTAAGTAAATAATAACTCAAAAAAATGGAAATAATAATATATATATATATAAAAATAAAAATAAATAAAAATAAAAAAAAATAAAAATAAACAAATAATAAAACAAATAAACAAATAATGAATAAAAAAAATAAATAAATTTATTAAGAACGTCGTTGGTAAAGGTTAAAGTTAGTTGAAAAAATAAAATTAAAAAAATAAAATTAAAAAAAATAAAATAAAAAATAAATAAATGAATAGATAAGAATAATAAATAAATAAATATATTTGAACAAATAATATCAGTGAAAAAAAAATAAAAAAAAATAAATACATTAAAAATAAATAAATAACAATAAATAAAATAAATTTAAATGATAATATATATAAATATGAAAATAAATTAATAATAAATATGAAATAAAAATACCAATACATATAAGTATAAAAAAGAAGGAAGGCAGGGGGGTTATTTAATAAAATAAAGAATATTAGATAAGATTTTAATTGTTAATATCCATCAGGAAAAAATAAATAGAAAGAGAGACACAAAATAAAAAGAAGGAGAAGGACATGAAAAAGACCATTAGAAAACCATAGAGCAAGAAGGATAAATCCTAGAAGGAAGGAAAAGACAAGGCTCCAGGGGGACAACAAAAGCTCGAAAAGGATAAAAAGGTGGGGGGGAAGGAAAAGAAAGACGAGGAAGAAAGGGCAAGGATCCAACAGCTATTGATCTTCCAGCCATCATCTCGATTGAGATTGTTAGGCCTTCTTTCAATCTCAATAGCTTCCCTGAATTTATGATGATGGAACTGAGCAACTTTGGCAATAACCTTGGCCTCCTCTATGCAAACCTGATGCTTGGTCTTATCCACATGCTCTGCTAACACTGAAGACTTGGTTCTCCCATGTCTTAGGTCAGTTGCATGTTCGCTGATCCTTTGATGGATGGAGCACCTTCTTTCCCCAATATAGGGGGTTCCACAAGAACAAGGGATCAAGTAGACACCTTTCATGTCCTTAGGGTCAACAGGATCTTTCACCGATCGGATGGATTTACGAATGGTGTTGAGGGGCCTAAAGGTTGAGGGAATATCATACCTCTTAAGGATCCAAGCAATCTTGTCCATGGTGCCTTGGACATAGGGAAGATGGACACCTAGTCGGCACTCCTTCTGTTCTTCTTTAATTAACGCATTTTTAGAGGCTTTAAGGAAAGCCTTCTGACCTAGGCGCCTACTATAGCCATTCTCCATAAAGACATTAAGGAGATGGGATCTCTCCTTATCAAATCTCTCATCATCGAAAATCCTAAGGGCACGAGTAGCGAGGGTGTTAAGAACACCCATCTTTTGAGCAGGGAAATGATGGGAATCAGCATGAAGATACTGCTCAGTATGCATTTTCTTTCGGAACACCGAGTGGGAGAGAGAGCCGTCCTTATTCTTAGATATAAGAATATCCAGGAAAGGGAGGCAACCATTGACCTCTTTTTCCATGGTGAACTTAATGGCAGAAGATTGACAATTGAGGTGATTGAAGAAGAGATCCAACTCCTCCTGGCCATGGGACCAGATGACATTAGTGTCATCAACATATCTTTTCCATAGCTTGGGAAGGAGATGGGCCGAGGCCAAAGCTTTGGCTTCAAAATCCTCCATAAAAAGATTCGCAACAATAGGGGAAAGGGGAGAGCCCATGGCAACACCACAGGTCTGCTCAAAGAATTCACCCTCGAAACAGAAAAAAGTTGAAGTGAGGCAAATTTCAACCAGCCGAGCGGTATCGAGATCTGTTAGGCGATAGATCACTTCCAAGGCCTCCTTTATAGGGATGCAAGTGTAAAGGGAGACCACATCGAAGCTGACGAGGGCGTCTTTAGGGTCATGCTTTATGTCCTTAAGCTCATTAATGAAGGAAGCAGAGTCTTTAATGAAGGACTCTATATGACCAACTAGGGGCTTAAGCTTGCGGGCAAGGAACCTAGCCAGAAGGTAGGCCGGACCACCAATGGTGTTGACAATTGGCCTCAGGGGGGCCCCTTCTTTATGAATCTTAGGTAATCCATAGATCCTAGGAGTAATGGGATTGCTCTCAATGAGCTTATGGCAAAGGGAATTCACAGAGCTACTGGACTTGATGGCAAGAGCCACAGCCCTCGAAATTTTCTTAAGAGGGTTCTTGGTCAGCGTTTTATAACTGCCACTATTGTGAAGATGATCTAACATCTTCTTGCGGTAATCATCTTTGTTAAGGATGACCGTAGCTCTTCCTTTGTCAGCCTTTAGAATGACGATATCATGGTTCTGGTTTAAGGACTTGAGGGCCAAGAATTCCTCATTGCTGAGATTCTTCCGAGGAGGCTTAGCCTTTCTAAGGACGACAACACAATCCTGCCTAATGGTGTCCTTGATATTATCTGGAAGATCTCTAATCCCGTATTCCACGGCGCAAATAATGTCATCAACCGGGATTTTTCTAGGGGCTAGGGCAAAGTTTAAGCCTTTGCCTAAAAGCGTAAAAACAACAAGGGAAAAAGAGGAACTAGAAAGGTTAACAACTCTATTATTTTGGGAGGGAGGGGGAAGAATATCATTGTCCAAGTTCATGACCTCCTTGTTTATGCTAAAAATGTTATTATTTTCTAAATTCAAAACAATGTTATTGCTAACATTAATGCTATTCCTAATAGATTCTTTATCATTATTATGAATAATATTATCTAAGTATAGGGGATTTACGCAGTGCATTATATTAGATATCATTTTTGGGATTCAACTGCGTTAAGTAAGTCATTCACGTATGACCATTTCCATGAGAGGTAGTCGTAAGTGACTAATTTCTCATGATTTGAATAGTTCACTTAGCACTCATTGCATCGGGTGATGCTCACAGGGGTGAAGAAGTGGGATTGAAACTAGTGAAAAGTGGAGAACGAATCACATAGCATCAATCATCACTTCCGGGGCTTGCACCCGGTAACCAGGACTTCCCAGGAGGTCACCCATCCCAGATCTCCTCTGGCTCAAGCGCGCTTAATTGTGGAGTTTTTCCCCACAACCAAGCCCACTTAGCTTGCTACCCCATTTGCAAAATCTTAGCAAGTATTGTGCCTCATGAACCATTCAAGTAGAGATCTCTTGACTGTTTTTGAATTTAAGTATGGGGGTTTACGCAGTGCATTATATTAGATATCATTTTGGGATTCAACTGCGTTAAGTCAGTCATTCACGTATGACCACTTCCATGAGAGGTAGTCATAACTGACTAATTTCTCATGATTTTTTGAATAGTTCACTTAGCACTCATTGCGTCGGGTGATGCTCACAGGGGTGAAGAAGTGGGATTGAAACTAGTGAAAAGTGGAGAACGAATCACATAGCATCAATCATCACTTTCGGGGCTTGCACTTCTCATGATTTTTTGAATAGTTCACTTAGCACTCATTCACTTTCGGGGCTTGCACTTCTCATGATTTTTTGAATAGTTCACTTAGCACTCATTGCGTCAGGTGATGCTCACAGGGGTGAAGAAGTGGGATTGAAACTAGTGAAAAGTGGAGAACGAATCACATAGCATCAATCATCACTTCCGGGGCTTGCACCCGGTAACCAGGACTTCCCAGGAGGTCACCCATCCCAGATCTTCTCTGGCTCAAGCGCACTTAACTGTGGAGTTTTTCCCCATAACCAAGCCCACTTAGCTTGCTACCCCATTTGCAAAACCTTAGCAAGTATTGTGCCTCATGAACCATTCAAGTAGAGATCCGTTGACTCTTTTTGAATTTAAGTATGGGGGTTTACGCAGTGCATTATATTAGATATCATTTTGGGATTCAACTGCGTTAAGTCAGTCATTCACGTATGACCATTTCCATGAGAGGTAGTCGTAACTGACTAATTTCTCATGATTTTTTTTTTTTGAATAGTTCACTCCGCACTCATTGCGTCGGGTGATGCTCACAGGGGTGAAGAAGTGGAATTGAAACTAGTGAATAGTGGAGAACGAATCACATAGCATCAATCATCACTTCCGGGGCTTGCACCCGGTAACCAGGACTTCCCAGGAGGTCACCTATCCCAGATCTCCTCTGGCTCAAGCG
>APFE030446330.1:87184-143692 GCA_000404065.3 Pinus taeda
TAATGCACTGCGTAATCCCCCATACTTAAATTCAAAAAAGAGTCAAGGGATCTCTACTTGAATGGTTCATGAGGCACATTACTTGCTAAGTTTTTGCAAATGGGGTAGCAAGCTAAGTGGGCTTGATTGTGGGAAAAAATCCACAGTTAAGCGTGCTTGAGCCAGAGGAGTTCTGGGATGGGTGACCTCCTAGGAAGTCCTGGTTACCGGGTGCAAGCCCCGGAATTGATGATTGATGCTATGTGATTCGTTCTCCACATTTCACTAGTTTCAATCCCACTTCTTCACCCCTGTGAGCATCACCCGATGCAATGAGTGCTAAGTGAGCTATTCAAAAAATCATGAGAAATAGTCAGTTACAACTACCTCTCATGGAAATGGTCATACGTGAATGACTTACTTAACACAGTTGAATCCCAAAATGAAATCTAATATAATGCACTGCGTAATCCCCCATACTTAAATTCAAAAAGAGTCAAGGGATCTCTACTTGAATGGTTCATGAGGCACAATACTTGCTAAGGTTTTGCAAATGGGGTAGCAAGCTAAGTGGGCTTGATTGTGGGGAAAACTCCACAGTTAAGCGCGCTTAAGCCAAAGGCGATCTGGGATGGGTGACCTCCTGGGAAGTCATGGTTACTAAGTGCAAACCCCGAAAGTGATGATTGACATTATGTGATTTATTTCACCAGTTTCAATCCCATTTCTTCACCCCTGTGAGCATCACCCAATGCAATGAGTGCTAAGTGAACTATATAAATCATGAGAAATTAGTCACTTACAACTACCTCACATGGAAATGGTCATACATGAATGACTTACTTAACGCAGTTGAATCCCCAAAAAAATGATATCTAATATAATGCACTGCGTAAACCCCCTATACTTAAATTCAAAAAGAGTGAAGGGATCTCTACTTGAATGGTTCATGAGGCACAATACTTGCTAGGGTTTTGCAAATGGGGTAGCAAGCTAAGTGGGCTTGATTGTGGGGAACTACACAGTTAAGTGCGCTTGAGCTAGAGGCGATCGGGGATGGGTGACCTCCGAAGAAGTCTTGGTTATCGGGTTCAAGCCCCGGAAGTGATGATTGACGCTATGTGATTTATTTCACCAGTTTCAATCCCATTTCTTCACCCTTGTGAGCATCACCCGATGCAATGAGTGCTAAGTGAACTATTCAAATCATGAGAAATTAGTCACTTACGACTACCTCTCATGGAAATGGTCATACGTGAATGACTTACTTAACGCAGTTGAATCCCAAAAATGATACCTAATAATATTATCCTTTGGTATATGAATATATACGTGACACCCAAAGATTCGGAGATGATTGACAATAGATTTCTTCCCAGTGAATACTTCTTCGGGAGTCCTGTTATCCAGCAACCTATGGGGACTTCCATTTTGAATATATACTGCAGTCTTTGTGGCTTCTCCCCACAAAAATTTTGGTAGATCTTGATCATGTAACATCGCCTTTACACTTTCCATAATGGATTGGTTCTTTCGTTCTGCAACTCTATTTTGTTCGAGATTATGTGGGACTATAAACTCCCTCTTAATCCAAGACTCCTTACAAAATGCTATAATTTCCTTTGATGTATACTCTCCTCCATTGTCGGATCTTAGTATCTTGATTTTTCTTTCTGTAAGGTTCTCCACTTCTGCTTCGAATTCTTGAAATTTTGTAAAAACGTCGTCCTTGGTTTTCATTAAGTAAATCCAAGTCTTTTTTTGAATGATCATCTATAAATGTGGCATAATATAGATGCCCTCCAAGAGATTTAGGAGTCATAGAGCCACATACATCGGAGTGAATGAGATCCAAGATTTCTTTTGACCATGAAGCATTGCTTCCAAATGGTCTCTTGGTGTTCTTACCCAATGCACATCCCTTACATACTCCTTCATGGTCTTCTTTCAGTTCAGGTATTCCATCTACTATGGAACTTAAAGTTGGGAGGATCTTAAAATGGAGATGATCAAATATTCTATGCCATAATTCACATGGGCTAATTTCAATGTGAACCAAGGCTTGAGCTACAGAAGATATCAACCCGCAAAGTTTTCCTTCTCGAATACCAATTACTCTAGCATTCTCTATGCTTATGTTTTTACTCCATACAACAACCTTTCCATCAATGGAAGCTACTCTATCACCCTTATTCTCTAGACTTGAAATGAAAAGTAAGTTCTTATGCAAACCTCGAACAAATAGGATGTTGTTGAGGTGAATGTTGCTTCCATTCTCCATTTCTATAGAGGTTGATCTAATACCTCTTACGGGATAGCTTTTGTTATCTCCAAGTTTTATTGAATAAGAAGATTTTCCCTTTGATAAAGTTTTCAACTGTTTGTGATGACCTGTCATGTGCCTAGATGCACCACTATCAATTACCCAAATGCTCTAGTCTTGGAATGTGCTAGTGAGTGCTGAGAAGAGACCTTCATCCTTTTCCTTGATTACTTCCTTCTTTGTAGAGAATAAGAGATTCCATGCTTCCTTGATATTTTTCTTGAGATTGCTTGCTACCTTTGAACACTTCTTGATGAACTTCTTCAATGTAGTGGAGATCTTCATGATGCCTTAGCCAACTTTAGCTCTGAAACCATGTTGAGAATTCAATAGGCCAATGATTATGATTAATTCTCTTTACTTGATAACTGCTTGTGATTACTTTTACTTATTAGCTTTGTTCCTTATTATTATATGTGTGAAGCATCAAACGGCTACCAAAAACAAGAAGAACAATGACACAGTATATATGCTGCAAGCCAGGGCCAAAACCTCTCCTCTTGGGAGGAAAACCCTTGAATCCCTTCTCTTCCTTATACCCCACAAAGATTCTTTAGTTGACGAATTCCATGACCTTAAGACTAAGACCAATACCCTCCAAGCCCATGACCAACCTCTTTGGAGGATGTGCCAACTTCGATTTAGTCAAACCCAGTCAAATCTCTTCCAGTAGCACCATTTTGACTTCATGCTGGCAAGTTTTTCGATCTCCTACTGCATATCTGAAATTTCGGCCTCCCAGCAACTGTTGTTGCCACACATGGGAACTTCGATCTTCTTCTAGAGCCCTCCTCTAACCTTTGCTTGCCTTTCCCTGACTTCTGGAGCTTGAGAGTGACCCTTGGCGACCTTCGCTTGACCTCTTTGCCTCATTATCTCCAAGTTTGAACTTGAAGATGGATGCCCTAGGTTTGCTGCAGAAACCCTAGTCCTCTTTAGCACGTGAGAGAGAAAGATAGCCTAAATCTCCTTCATCCTTCTTCTTCTTCACTGCCTCTTCCTTCCCCTTCCTTCACTAAAATGAGTGGTGATTGAGTGTGCTTCAAGGAGGACAAGTCCTCTTGTATTTATAGGCTTCTTCAAGGGTGGACGTGGCTCTTCCTTTAGGCCGACTTGCCAGCTGCCAGGCCGACTTGGTCTTGGAGGGTATTCTGACACTTTTAAAGACAAAAATAATTTTCTTTACAAGTTACAATGTGCCTAGTGGGGTCTTCAACTTATAACAATGTCTCTTTTGACTTCTTGACCTAGGACAAGCCGTAGAAGCACTCAATGGGTGCTTGACTTATAAAATAAAAGACCTTGAGCATGAAACCCATGCCTCAAAAATAATAATAATAATTTTCTTTCATTTCATAATTTACAAGAATAAAAAATACATTTCATACTTATGAAGACCGAACCTAGTTACACAGTTTTCTACAAGATACACCCTGTATGCCTGAGATGTCTCAATATACCCCACAAAGATACCCTTCTCTGTTGTGGCATCCAACTTCTTCCTGTTACCTTTGGACACATGACAGTAGACCTTTGTGCCAAAGATCTAGAAGTGTGAAATATCAGGGTTCTTGCCTATGAAAGCTTCCGCTGGTGCGACTCGTCCAAGCACCCTGTGTGGACTTTTGTTCTGCATAAATACTGCAACATTGCATGCTTCTGCCCATAATAACCTAGGCGGATCCTAATCATGCAACATAGCTCTAGTTGCTCCAACAATACTCCTGTTCTTCCTCTTAGCCACCCCATTCTGGTGAGGTTTATGAGGTGCTATCAACCTATCTGATTCAACTCTCTCCTAATACCTTCTTTTGCACAAAACTCCTTGAAGGCATTGGAGATATATTCTCCTCCATCGTCACTTCTCACTGCCTTGATTTTCTTCCCGGTCTGCTTCTCTACTAGGGCCTTAAACTCCATGAACTTGTCTAAGACCTCATCTTTTTCTGTCATAAAATAAATCCAAGTTTTTCAAGAAAAATCATCAACGAAAGTAACATAATACGTGTTCCTCATCAGTGATGGAGAAGAGAAGGGTTTGCACACATCTGAATGCACCAACTCCAAATACCTTTGGCTTTTCTATCTTGACCATGGAAGGAAGACTTGGCATAGTTGCTAGGCGTGCATCCCTTGCACACTCCACCCTTATCAAGGCTTCCTGCTGGTAATCTTCTGGCAATCTGCTGAAGAATCTTCAAGGCCCCATGATGCAAGTGTCCCATGTGCTTGTGCCAAAGTTCACCTACATCTGCATATCTTGCCTTGCTGTTCAAGGCTGCATTAATCTTTACATGCAACTTTTAAAGATTTTTCACCCTCACACCTATCTGCTTCTTACATCCAGAAGCCAAGTGTTGGAGGTAAGCCTTACATCTGCTAAAGGTGACATCATATCCTTTATCCTCAAGGATAACTATTGAAACCAAGTTCTTCTTCAGCGCTGGAATATAGAGAACATCTTTGAGATGAAGAGTATTACTTGACTCCCTCTCAAAGCTGACAATACCAACCCCCTTGGTAGCATACTTGCCATTGTCTCCAAGCTCGATATTCAATTGCATGTCCTTCTCGTCTAGCTGACTGAAATACGCTTGATTTCTAGTATATGGAAAGAGGCTCCTGAAGCATATACCATGTACTGTTCCCTACTGAGCTTGCCATGCAAGCTATCAATGAGAAGTCTTTCTCAAATTGAGAGGCAAACTCATCTACCTCAGCTGATGTGGCTACATGCTTCTTATTTGACCCCTTCTTCCTTTTGTTAGGACACTTGGAAGCATAGTGTCCAAAAGTATGGCAATGGAAGCATTTGATCTTACTCAAATCTGTCTCCTTCTTGTCACCCTTTTGATTGTTCTCGCTCTTCCCTTTTCCTTTCTTGCCTTTGATTTTACCTGCAAGAGCAAGATTTTCCTCCTCCTTCTCAGCTTTTACACCCTTGCCATTGCTGCTAGAAGTCTCAACTAATCTGAGCCTTAACTCCTCCCAGATGAAGTCACTCCATAGGTGTTCCCAATCTGGCGACTTATCTCGTCCAATAATGCTTTGGACAAAAGTATGCCAATCTTTGGTAAACTTATTCAGAGCCACATGCACTAGCTCTTTTTCCATGGTCTTTTCTCCAACAACTGCTAGCTCACCATGGAATTCTTGAATTCTGGTGAGATAGGCAGTTACACTCTCACCCTTCTGCATCTTGATTGTCCTCAGCTTCTCTTTGAGGACCATCTTCTGATTCTCTGAAGAGTTCTGGTAGAGCTTGACTAAGGTATCCCACATGTCCTTAGCTATATCTTTACCTGCAACATGAGGAACTACATTCTCGAAGTCCATCGAAGACCATTCTCTTGCTCTTTACCATCCGTCTTTGGAAGAGCCTCAACTCATCTGGATCTGAAGGTTTCGCAACACCTTTTTCAGCAAATTCTTTCAGCCCAAACTTGTCCAACAAAAACAATATGCGGACCTTCCAAACACCAAATCTAGAGGAGGCATCCATTTTATCCTGCTCTCTCAATCCCAATCTTGTGTGAGTTATCATCTTGAAGACTATGTGCTGATTGATCTCTATTCACAACTCTGGTACCATGTAAGTTTTCCACGAAATTCTGATCTGCTGTTATGAACAATCTGAAATAGAAAGTTCTTTTCACACACTCATAATTTCTCTACTTTAATTTGCAGCGGAACAGAACAGAAATAATTGCACACATTCACACAATAAAACACACAATTTCTATTCCCAAAACAGGGAAAACCCTCGCTTGCTTGAGAATTTTATTGAGGAAAATTAGAGCAATAGATCTCTTAAAACACACTTGCTTCACTAGAGAATACAATGAACTCTCAGCCTCACACCAGGCAAGAAACAATCCTGCAAGAATACCAATCTTTTCTCCCAAACTCGTGCACACTAGCAGCCCGAAATCCTCGCTCTATTTCTCTCTTAAAAGCCCGTGCAAATCAGTTCCTATTAAATAGTGGTATTCTATATTTCTATGCACACTTCCTTGGGAATTAACTCACTCTACAATAACTCGCACAAGAACCCTTGGCTCGTACTCTTCGCAAGCTCGTGCTCACCAACAATGATGAAACAATTGTGTGCCTTCAGTCTCCTTATAAGCAATTTGATGTGGCTATTGTTAGTGAGTTTTTCTAAATTAAGAGTTGAACTGGAGCTTTTCTAGTTAACAAAAGTCAACACAAGTTGTTAACTGGATCCTCCTAAAATTTAGGAGGCTAACTCCACTTAAGCTTTCAGTTCCCAACTTAACTCACACTAGAGAACTGCTTCTTGAACTCATCCTCATCACTGGAACTCGTACATGACTAAGAAGATCTCCAAATTGATTCCTTGAATTAAGGCACAAATCAAGGAATCCATTCCTACTCTACTTTTCAACACAAAGATCATATATGTGAAAGCTGACTATAGAGTGTTGGGATGTGCCCAGGTAATACAATTTCATAGATGTCTAATTAGCTATTTGAAACTAATGCTTGCTCAATTGCTATGAATTTTAGTATGTTCTCACTTTTTAGCGTTCACTTGGTTAGAAACTTAGAACTTGGCGTAATACCTACGGCGATGCTTCACTATGTTTCGATGCAACCATGCTTTAAATCACATCTATCATTTCCATATCTCACTGAGCAATGGACTTGCCAGATTTCAAGGTTTAGACCGATTTGGTGTGATATACATGTTCCCTGAATTGCTCCTGCGTGAGTTCCTCTGATTTTGGAAAATATTGTGTTCCTGTGTATTGCTGTTTTTACAGATTAATTTTTCATCTACTCTAATCTAATGCCATAAATATCACATTTATAAGGCATTTTGTAGAAGGCCAGTAGATGCTGATGTGAAATGCTATGTAAAACTTAATCTGGTAAAATTGAAACGGTAGGCAATAACTAGGGTAGAAACAGATCTGATGGATAACTTGGTAAAGGAATATAAATAGATTAGTTATCCTACTAGCGCTGCACTAAAAAATATAATTTCTTAGATGTCTAATCTAGGTGTTTGACAGTGAAACTAATGCATGTTTAATTGCTGTGGATTATAAGATGTTTTCAGTTTTTAGGGTTGATTTGATTAGAACTTGGCATGATGACTACAGCTATGCTTCACCATGTTTCAATGCAATTGTGATTCAAGCCACATCTATCATTTCCATATCCTGAAGAGCAATGGGCTTGCTAGAGTTAAGGGTCTAGACTGATTTGGTGTGATATACATGTACTCTGAACTGTGTCTGCATGAGTTTCTTTGCCTTTGGAACATATTGTTTTCCTGTCATGGTTTGCATTGTTTACTGTTTAATTTTTCATGGGCTCTAATCTAATGCCTTAAATATCCAATTTAAAAGGTATTTTGTAGAAGGCCACCAGATGCATATGTGAATTGCAAGAGTAAAACTTAATCTTAGTAAAATTGAAATGGTAGGCAATAGCTAAAGTAGGAACAGATCAGATGAATAACATGGTAAATGAATATAGATCGATCAATTATCCAACAAGTGCTGCACTAAAAGATATGCAAAAATCATATATGCAAAAGCTGACTTGAGAGCATTGGAATGTGTCCAGGTTATATAATTTCTTAGACGTCTAATCTAAGTATTTTGAAATTAATGCATATTTAATTGCTATGAATTTTAATATGTTCTTATTTTTTGGGTTGACTTGACTAGAACTTGGCATAATTCCTATGGTGATGTGCACATCTTTCATTTCCATATCTAAGAGAACAATGGGCTTTTTAGAGTTAATTGTCTAGACTGATTTGGTGTTATATGCATGTGCACTGAACTGCGCCTGCATTCATGTTTTGCTGTTTTCACTGTTTTATTTCTCATGGGCTCCAATCGAATGCCTTAATATCAGATATATGTCTGATTACAACATCTATTTCAGGCGGGTCTTCGCATCAAGTTGAGGTGGTTCCAGTGCAAAACAAGAAGTCAGAGGAAGAAGAAGGATGATTCTACTGCACAAGGGTAAAGGCCATAAAACTATTTACTTGAATGTCTTAGTCCTCATGAATTCATTTTGTGTAGCAATACTGTTTTCTTTGTTGAGAATTCCAAAGCTTTTTCATTTTGATGCAGCATCTGTCTTGCATGTCAGGTTAAGCTTCCCACTGTTTGATGTTTCAAATAATTTTTCTATTCTCTAGCTATATTATTAACTGTAGAAGATGGCTATTAGTAATTTGGTCATTTGGGTAATTACAATCAATCTAGGTAACATGGCATGTAAGCACCACCAATACCACTTACGAGTACATAGCAATGTTGCACGACTCGTATTTGTATAATACTTGTCCGGCTATTGACTCGGCAACCCGTATAAGACTTGGAACAACTTGTATAAGACTCGGCCTCCATTTTCCCGTTCCCTCCACATGATTTCCAAAAAAAAAAGAAGAAAAAATAGAATTTTGAGGGTCTCCACGGGTCTTATGTGGGTCGTATGTGGTTCTTCACGGGTTCAATGCGGGTAGCCGAGTTTTATGCGGGTATGGGTAGAAACTGCGGGTTCTATGTGAATGACCCGTCTCACTATAAAACCCATCAAGACCTGCGGGTACTCGCAGGTCTTATAAGAGTCGTGCTACACTGGTACACAATATTTAACTACAACATGCATTTACCAATTTTTTTTTTGTAGTCTACTCTCACTCGGGTGTCTTGATAGGTACACACAAAATGTCAAGGAGTTCAAATGCAAATAACTTATGCATGGTTAAAGAAATCCAGTCTAAGAGTGATAAGTACTTTAGTTTACGACTTAAATTTTTTACTCATCATGTCTAAAACAGTTGTTCTATGCTATTACATCTCATGTTCATATTTTGTGTTAGTTCAAATTGTCCATAAGCTTGTAAATATTTGTTTTGCCAAGCTTGCACTCTACTTTCTTGCTCCTTGCTCTAGTAGCCTTATTACACTACACCCTCGAGCTTCTTTAGCAGCTCTTTCTTTTCATTTGCATTCTGATTCATGTGTCCTAGTTGGTTTTAGATCTCTCTATTTGTGATTATATCTATAAGAAGATAATTTTTTATCCCACTTCTTATTGCATGGTTGCTTTGTGTACTGTAGCCCTTGTTATTTTTTCATCAATTGCTCTATGCGGCAACTATTACTTCAACAATATCCAATAACATCCAATTTAACAATTTCAACTTCTTCAATTAACCAATGACAGTAGAGCAATAGTAGATAGAACAATTATACAAAATGCACAATGAAAGACAGCCAAGAGACGAGACACAATATTTGGTCAATTACCAGGGAAAAACCCCACTATGGGGGAAACCCTTTGCAATTCTTCTTTTATTAGATTGTCTTTAAATGTTCAGCAGCAAAGAGAGTACATCATCCAAGAGTCAAAGTCAAACTTTGACCAGCCAATATCCAATATTCGATATCCAAGAATGACAATGTATCAAGCAACTATCCAAACCAGAGACAAAAGAGAGAGATGAAGTCAACAATAGTCAAATCTGATCCTTAAACAAATCTGTCCCAGTCAACAGCAGCCCTAACCAGTCAATGGTCAAGCAAAACAGTCCTCTAGCAGCTCAGTCAAAGTCAGTCAAGCTCAGCCTTAAATGCTTGTCAAATTCAGCCCAAAACAGTGCCAAAGCAGCCAGTCAAACTTGGTCAAAGTCTGTGCTTGTTTCTGTGGTCAAACCTGTGGTCAGCCCTGAAGTCATTGCCAGTTAACCTGCCCAGATTTCCTCGATCAGTGTGCCCTCCAACGCGGCTTAGAGAAACAGAGAAATTCCACCCAAAAATGCAGTCAAAGATGGTCAAACATTACTTGGTCAACGCTGGTCAACACCCAGAAACAGTCCTGCAATTCAGCCCAATCAGAAAATGACTTCTGTCCTTGCATGTGTGAGAGATACCCTGCAATTCTGAGCTGTACAAACCAATAGAATGAGGAGAGAGAAGATATGTTGTGAGTTGATGAGGCGCCAAATGAGGACTCAACTTGTATTTATATTCAACTTGAGGGGTGCCATCTTATCCTTGAGATGTGTCATTTGACCCAAGGCCGACCTTGACAATTGTGCAACTGTAGGCTTGACCTCAAAACTTCACTTTTCTTTATCCGAATTGAGTGCTTCAAAAATCATTTTTGGTCCTCTCGAAAAGAGGAATTCAATGCAATGGTTGGAATTTGTCACTGAGCTGCCAAATTAACAGCCCTTATGTTGAACTATCCACTATTATTTTGCTACTAAGTGAATGATCAAAAGTCTTGGAATATGATGATGGTTATGTACTTGTACTTGTATTTGACATTACATTTTACAAAAGCATTTTGTGGATTTTCATGGGAATGTGGTTGGCGGATGTTGCTAGAACTTGACCCTGACATCAACAAACATGTCATTGACAGCTGTATGTTGTCCCTTATAGAAGCCACTTCAGTGCTCCCACATGGTATAAACATCATTCTACCTAACAGTCTCATTGACCTACTTCAGTGGTCATTAATTGGACATTAATATGTTTATCTTATCTTATTTTATCTACATTAATTGTGTTGTTTACACCAACAATTCTTGAATTTCCCTCTTCAAACATAAGCCAATATTCTTTGGAATAAATTGATGCTAATTTGGTAATTTTTTGAATGATGCTTGTGCAGTGTTACTGCCTGAACTAAGAGCCATGTGAAAGTCTCAACACAGATGCTAACTAGGGCATCAAAATGGGAAATGTGCCACTGTCACCTCAGTGCAATTTCCCCTTCACTTTAGACTAGCTCCTAGAAGCCAAGGGGTTTATTCCTATTTTGATTAACTGAACCTTTGTAAGTGAATTACGACAATGCAAGTTTATGATTTTACTTAGATGAATCCAATATATTTAACAAGACAATGCATAAGGATTCCAATTAGTGATTAAATGCTTGAAATATAACAAATTAGGAACAAAGCATGAACCACAAATAAATTCACTTGAAAGAGAAGGTTAGAAGCTAGTGGATGTGTGTGCCAAATCTGATATGTAAGATGAACTACAAGGACAACTTTAGTTTTGCATTTGAATGATTAATGTTGAAATTATAGCTCAGATAGGAACTTGTGCAGAGGTTCAGTGTGGACATGAGAGACATAGAGATATTTTCCAAAAAATAGTTTAAAAAAAAATTCTATTTAAAAAAAATAAAATTCTATTTTGTAATTTACCCAAGTAAAAAAATGTGAAAGTCTTATATTTAGCAGTTGAGTCTAAATGTTTATCTCATGCATGAGTTCGACTAGGAGTAATCTTAAAAATAGATTCTCTGCTAAAAGTATAAAGACAGGTCAAGGTAGATGCTTTCATTGCACATGAGCAGTTGAGCAGGTTGAATGATTGAGAGGGAGGGAAAGTGTAGGCAGCCAAGAAAGAGGTGCTTCTGGGCAATGCACTATTCCTTACAATTGTACAGAATATCTTCATACATTTGTACAATCGTATAGACAAAACTGTACAAGTCCATACAGCCATACATAATCCGTATTTGGTAAGGACATTCTTTACTTGCTCTTTCCGGTTTATAATAGTTAAATATCTTGAGTTGTGAGTGAATTTTAGTTGCCGGTCTACATTATTTCCTGGGTTAATATCACTTCCAGATTAGCAATATTTACAATGATTAACTCCTATTTTCATACTAGGTTCCATTATTAGGCTTTAGTCTATTACTCTCTCTTGGGAACATGTGTGTAGGAAACCCTCCCATAGTCCTTTAGTAGCAGTTGGGCTCAAAGAGTGGAGACTTGTGCCGAGGTGACAATGGGTACTTGTCTTGTGTGCGCCATCTTAGCGTCTTGTGAGGACCTTGACAAGACCGCTAATATGGGTGGTAACAGGTCCTTGTTATCTTAATGATTAGGGCTTAAGAGATTAGAAACCTAACATAGAATAATATCTTATCTAATCAAGATAAGGTACAAAGACCAAGGCCCTACAAAAAGGGATTCACAAGGGAAAAATTTTCACCAACAAGATGAACTATAACTTGCCAAGATAAAAAGTCCTTGCCAAGGAACTGAGAGGAAAAACAAAGCAATGGATTGAGCACTTACCCAAGCTAATAGAGATGGAGAAAGGAACAAACCCTAAAACGATTTCTCTCCAAGTGGTATAGTAGCCACTCAAATGGATTAATCTTGCAAGCTAGTAGAAGTCTTAAAAGATCATATCAAATGTTTGATGTACCAAGAAATAAACCAAGATAGAGTGAGCTCTAAGAAGTAACACCAAAACCTATGAAAGGTAGATATTCAATAAATTGTGTCTCAAATGATATCCATTGATTGACAACAATTTGAAATGAGAGGGGAGCTTCTATTTATAGATGAGGCTTCTACACCCTTCATTCTTTATTATTTTTTCTCCCTAAAATTAGCCAAGGAGAATTACAAAAAAATGCCTTATCATCCACGCAAGGAAGGAGACTAAGTCAAGCTACAAGCAAAATATGCCACAAGTACATAAAACCCTCCAAGAGAGGAGATGTCTCACACAAGGGGTCGACTTGGTGTAGAAGCGCAACATTCCCTTGAAAATCTTATGTCTAAGTCTCAAACATGGTGTAGAAGCCTCCCAAGCAAGCAAAGTGCCAACATCTAACTTCTAAATGTGGAATGGTTTCATGGGATGAGTGAACAAGGCTCGAAAAGGTGGATGGATCCATAAATAATGCTCGTGATCCCTTGAAATATGTCTCCAAGGCATGAAGATGTCTATATCTGAAGTCAAGACACCTCCATGAAGCATGCAAGTGCCCTCCAAGTCATAAAATGGATCATAAAACTCCCAACAACTAACGTGACATCCAAATGAGCAGGGTTGATTCTCAAATCAAGTGTAGAATAGCTCGAAAGGTGATAAAATAGGAGTGCACTATAAGATCCTGAATTTGGCATGTTAAGAGGGTACCCATGCAAGTGAAAATTGTCAACCATGCCTTGGAGGATGTGACCAATGCCTTGAGATCTATGATACTTCCTTGGTAAATGTGAAAATGCATGAGCAATTGCAAAATCATCTTAAGAGTCCATTACCAAAGTGTGATAATACATAAGATAGCGGTCCATTTTAGGGCATAAGATGAATGTGATTTCAAATAGATATGACAACCTTTACAATGTTGGTGTGTGTTTTATATTCTTTCCACGACTAGTTGCAAGTATAGGGGGGTGAAAGCTCCCCCTTGTTCGTTGTGCCAGGCGCAATCTCCCCTGTTTGGAGGTACCCCACTTGCACGGGGTCTAGGGTAGCGGCCCAAGAATTTTATTTTGGACCCTATATTAGTGGGCGGACCTACCTATGGTTTTGTGCATGGGTTTTGCACATGGTTTTGGGCATGATGGTTTTCTGCCCATGGTATTTTGTAGATCCGGTCAAGGGAAATACGGTTATGTTCTAATCCAGGGTTAATGGATTGAGGTTTATGAATGCTTCGACATGTATATATATGTATTGTAACATTGAAAGGAATATAATGAAAAATCAATTTGGTAGTCCCAGTTTTGGGATATAGGGGAAAATCTCTGTGTATTTGTTTTATATTCTTGGCATTGTATATTTTCTATTATTAAGAATTTGTTTGCAGGTAATTTTTGTACAGGGTTAAAACTTACATACAACATGAACAACACTTTTACATACAATAAAGGGAAGTGGATGAGATTAGAGGTTCCCTTAGATCTTCGGGCCTAGTAAGTCCATGCCAAGATGCTCGCATATCTACTCAATTGGAAGAGTGGGATGAAAAAAAACTCTAGCAAAAGAATGAACCATCAATGCTCACTACCCCACTAGCACTTATAAACTAAGCTTGGGGGTGTACAAAGACTATCTCTTTGAAATTTGAATAAAAGAGATAAAAATAGTGAGAAGTCAAATAAAGAAGTCTTGCATGAGAGAGATAGAGATAAAAGCCCACGATAGATAAGATCATGTTGAAAATAAGCCTCCATAAATGTACCCTAGCTCCATGAAAAGCCTATGTTTGAAAATAAAACTCCAGTGTGCCAAGTGTTACCACACCAATTAACACCTTCACTGAAAGTCCCAAAGATGGTTGCTAGCTTGGTGGAACTCATGAGGAAGGGTTTCCTAGCGAAGGGGGATTTCCCTATGGGTCAACTAGGCTTACTTTGTGTAGTAGAAGTGGGAATAAAGAGAACTTAGCAACTGGATCAATGAAATGAAATGAAAAATGTGATGGGACTGGGGTGATGACTAGAAGGAGATAAGTGCCTACTTTGCTTGGGCTATGGGGTCACACTTGGCCTTTCTTAAAGCTTAATCCTTATATTAGGCCTTAGGATTTAAGTGTATCCAGTAAATTCCCCTAAGAGAACACTTGGATGCTAAAAGATATTGGTGGTGAAAAGAGTGTTTAAGAGCTCTTCCAATAACAAGTAGCCCCTATTTTATCCTAAGGTAAGAGCTATAAATCAAATCAATTTTTGCTAGACTTAATACCCTAGATCTAGAAATGTGACTAAAGACTATATGGGAATGCTTTCACCTCATAAGCTCTTCCAATTGTAACAGTATGCTCCTCTTGTGGCTCATTGTTAGCCCAATTTCCCACCATATTTGGTTCTTGCTAACCCCTTACAATGAAAAACTCTCAAGAAATAAATGAAGATAGACTACAATACAAGGACAAGTGAGACAAATGCTTTCTCTTATTCTCCATTCATCCAATCCATCTTGCAAGTTCATTTGAGACCTCAAACATTTCTTTTAGTAGAATCATCTTGTACGAATAATCGTTTTCATTCGATAGAGAAATTTTAAATGGGTTTCATAACCCAACAATGTTAGTACTCTTATAATGCCATGTTCATCCTGCATTAACTTATCCACTTGTACATACTATAATGAGGGATATGTAGGCATATGTGGAATTTAGTGGGTCATCTTCCTTTGTAAAAGTATCACTCTTAGCATTAGAGGTCGAAGAGAAAAAGTCCACGATGGTATACTATTTAGAAGAACTGGTTCCTGTATGTCACTCATTCTCAAGGGAGGAGCTCATTGTTGCTGTTCGGAAACAAAGGTTTGTCTATTAGAAGGCTAAATCGGAATCCTATCCCAAATTTTGCGTTAGTAACCTTGCACAAGTCTTGTTGATGGGGGGGTGTCAAGAGTTCGCTTGGTATTTCCTAGACCTAAAACTTGTTGGGATGATGTTGCCATTACGCTGCCCATTGGTGCTCCTACTTGTTGGGGTTACTTGAAAAAGGATGTAATTGAGTAATGTTCAGTTTGAGGCGGAGGCCTAGTTCCTCCCTCAAGAACAAGGCCAAACAAGATATTAGAAAAAGGTGGAGAGGGAGTTCTAGGACACCTTGAAGAGGCAATAGATAAGATAACATAAAATGATTGTATAAACGTCCAACAAATTACCACTAAAGTAGGCTAATGGGATTGTTGGATACAATAATGTTGATACAAAGTGGGAGCATTGAGATGACTCCCATAAAAAGCAAGATGTAGAAAGTAAAGAATCTATGTTGTATTGGTTTTCGGGATGGGGCAATGGTGGGGATGAGATGTTGTTTTTTCACAATCTTGGTGTTTGGGATAGAATCTTAAAATCCCTGACGCTACCAAACCAAGAATCACAACGATACTACTTTGCACAACGGAATATAAATAGCAGTAAATCTACTAGTGCACAAAATATGGACAACTTTTTACAATTTTCAACCCAACTTCGTTATATTAATCAGCATATAATATGTCAGTCTAGGGTTCCCGTACCAGGGATAATGTCCCTCATACATCCCCACTAGTACAAGATTCAAAACTGGGGCTTGGTGCCAGTCCATCGACAACCAATCTACCCTCAACAAGATACTCTGACCATTTGGCTAATGTAGTTGACTCTCTTAGCTCCTCTCAGTCGTACCCTGTACTTGCCTGGTCCTTCGGCTCCCGATTTGCAACTCCTGCCTCTATCAATGCTCCATGTCCATCTGGTCACTGAACCTCGGCTATCAATATGCGCACTAGTTGATCGTTCATCCATCAACACATCAACACATCGAGACTCTTGTCGAGTTGTTCACAACTCCACTTGTGAACGACTCTCAACTGCTCACTGCTGCTCCTCAGCTACTCAGGGACTTCAGCCCACTATGGTCTTCCTGTGTTGCTCCAATGAAGACCAACATAGGGCACGAAGGGCTGCCACCTATCACTGTAAGATGTCCATCTCCCACAATGAACATGGGCTAGAATTCACTATTAACATTTGTAGTTGCTTCAGGGTTGTAAGCATAACAATATATACGATATAGTATTATACATAGCCATTACACTTTCCAATTTTGAAGAATCTTGAGCAATTTTAAAAAGGTTAAGTGATATTCCATTATTGGCTACCAGACATGAGCAAAAGGTAGTCAAACAATAGGAAACTTAAGCGTAACCATGTTCAATTTGCAATAAGATCCATGAAGGGTCTATGAGACAAAGCACTGTCTCTATAATATTTTTTCTTCCTCATATTTCTTGTTAATAATGACTATGTTAAATGTAAAAGCCATTCCCTTCTCATTAAGCTTTGTAGACTTTTGTAGTTGAAACCACTATAAAATACTTTGGTTTTTGTTAAGCACATACATGGCGAAAGCAGAATATGAATGATAAGCATTGAGTTGCATATATTATTGAGATGATATACATTTATAGTACATTCTACATGACTGTTGGATTCATCTTCCAACGTCTCTTGGACTCTGGTGGTTGTTCACATTTGTTAATTTTAGGTATGTTCTATGCTTAGTGCAATTTACTTCAATTTTTCATATTAGCTCAAGATCAATTCCATATTAGCAATCACATTTAACATGATAGTAAAATGTAGATAGAACATAAACATAAATTGCAGAAGATAAGCCAAGACAAGAGGACACAAGATGTGGCGCCAGCCAGGGACAAACCCCAATGTGGGGAAACCCTTGATCAATTCTTCATATATTCTTCAATAGTTCAACAGAGAGAGAGAGATAGTACATATACATCAGAAGTCAACATTTTGACTTGACAAAATAAGAGCAGAGATCTGCTCTATGAAGATAACACATGAGGCAGCTGGTCTGAACTCTTAGTGAAGACATATTGCTTCAACTGATCCTACAAGGTGAATCCATCACCATGCTGCAACTATCACTGTGTTGCACTTCATCATCATGCTGCATCTTGTTAGAGTCCTATAGTGATAGGATTCATAATTTTGAATTGGCTAAGGTTAAGCCTTGTAATATTTGTACATGCCTTTGCTTTCTGCAAATGTTTTCCATGTTAAAAATTTAAAAAATGTAAAGAGGGTATGTCCTAAAAGAAATATCAAAGGACAAAAAGAATAAGAAAAGATCAAAAAATGAAAATATATGAACTCCAAAAACAAAAACAGATCATGAAAGTTTGCAAGTCTAAATGCCACTACTATTTTACTGCTTTACTGTTTTAAATAATGGTTGTGTGCAGCTTGTCACACATGCCACAACCCATGGTAGTCAGACGGCTTAATCTTGACTATTTCATGCTTTGAATTTTATGTTTATAGTTAAAGAATAAAATCTGATCAAACAACTTAATTGTGGCAGATCATTAGATAGGTAGAAAAAATAAAAGGAGCTCATCAGTTTAATCTGAGCCCTTGGATGATATAAGGTTAGAAGTAGATAGCTTGTTTTATAAAAGAAAAGAAAATGATAAGGGTTTGCTAGCCTAAATGCACCCAAATAAGTGAAGAAAAATGTTAGGGTAACTAATGGGTAAGTGGAAGAAAGGTTGTTGAAGTATAAAGTTGATTGGACAAAAGCACATTTATCATACTTAATTATATGTTTCAATGTGCATGAGCAATTAAGAAAGCAAAAACAATGGTTTACAACTTGATTTAATTAACTCCCCCTCATTCATTTCATCCCTTTATTTACTAATTTCCCCATCCACAAGTAAGTTCTAGTACTAAAAATCCTTCAAGTCATAAAGGCTTAGAGCATTTCTTTGACTTTTGGTGGGACTGGACTCTCGGCTTAATGACTTATGGACATCAAGTGTTAGAATTCCCTTCATAAAATTAATTTCCCTTCATTACCCTAATAAAACCCCTTTTCCTAAAGGTTGAACTCCATTTGCTTATGAAAAGTAAACAACCCCATGTTAAATTCCATTTCATTCAAAATACCCACAAAAAGATTTTATCCTAAGTATAAAGTGTATGTGAATAAAATGCACAAATATTACATTATGCTTAGTGGTATGTTCACTCTGCTCATTTCATTTCATATTAATTCTTAACATAATAAAATAGCTCCCTATATACCTTTTCCCATATATAAATAAATCCCTTATGTAATACCCCAACCCTTAGTTTAGCTATAACAAAACCCTCTTAACTCACAACTTCTTGGTAAAGCTAAGATAATCCCTTCATTAAACCCCGCCTGATCAATTATTCCCATGATTAACTCCTAAATAATCCCAAACCACCAAAGATTAAAGCCCCGAGCCCCCTTGAAACCTTTGCCCATTTCATTCGTGCACATCTCTCACCCGATTGACGTCCGATCGTCAGCGCCCAAATCCAACGGTCCACAACCATATTGGGTTCACCCGATGTTCGATCTTTACCCGCCCGATAAAGTGGTTTTCCGTGGGCCCCCCCATCTGCTACATGTCAAGTGCTAATATAGATCGGGTGACCTCACTAAAATACCTCCTCCTCCATAAAAGCGGTGTGATGGCTTGGGAAACCACCTCCCCGCCCAACCCAAAAAACTGCCTACTGTTCATTTGTAAATTACCCGCCAAAAAGTGACCGGTGTTCAATAAAAAGGCCGAGAAGCCCTATTTCGCCTTTTTCACTCAATTTCTTTGTAAACCTCTGAAAACCATTGCGACACTTGCAAAAGTTGAAATCTCCAATTGACCTCAATTTCACTCCTGAAGCAGTTGCAGAGACCCCAATCAAGCTCTCAGTCTGTACTAGAGCCCTTTCAAACTTCTGTAGTTGCCGAGAACACCAAATTTGAAGTTAATTCACCCAAATTCCAAGTATTTGAAGAGAAATTACTAAACATCCTTTCCATATGAAAAAGTTTAGTCTTTAAAGTGCTTTAATTAAGTAAAATTAATTGAAATTACTTTAAAATTAAAGTGTGTGCTTGATTAGAATACCCCAACCCTTCTGAAAGCTTCCAAGTTTCCTTCAAAACCTCTGATATAAACCTGTATTGCCAAATCCAAATCCACAAGAATTGAATTATGGCTGCCCCCGTCGCCATGGATGTCACCGCTGTCACAACTCCCCATTTGGACCCTTGACCACCTTCCTCTAGTGGATAGGGATTTTCAAATCAAAGACACAAGTGCCTATGCACTCCTGCTCAAATTCATTGTTTAAGGACATATATCTAAACCATACTGATGACATTGGCCTTTGGGACACCAATTTGCCCAAATACTAGTTTCCACAAGTACATATCTTTCCGGAGATTATCCATATGTGCCATGCCTGTTGCATTCCCAGTCAGAGAGATATAATGTCCCCAGACCAAAAAGGTCTTGTTTACTATTACAGCTGAATCAATCAATGAAATGATGGAAGTCCAACCAGGTCCAATCCTGACCCCACTCTCCATTGGGGATTTGTTAGATCAATACACCAAGTTGAGTCCATCTAGACTAGCTCAAATATTCCAAACTTTCATTGTAGAAGAGCAGCGCATTCCTAAAGATACCCCTCCGTATGTTTTTGCCATTTTCTTTGAAAGGGGCAAGCAAATTGTAACTATGATATCATGTATTCTGGGCTATACTACAGATGAATTTGTTGATGAGCTCATCCTGGCCTTCATGTCCATTTTCACCCCAGGAAAGCCTCCTGCTACTTGTACAATTATGCCCAGTTCATAGCTGAAAGGATGCATGAACAATTTACCAGAATGCACAATGAGAGAGTATTCAAGTACTCATCTGTACTTTACCACATGTTTTTGTATTATCAGTCAAATAGATTTCCCTTCACCATCCAGAAGCTGGATACTAGAGGCTAGCCTAGTTCTGTCATATTTTGGACACCATTATTCCACAGGTATTCATCACCATACACCTACACAAACTTCATTGACTCTTTTGTCCATCCAGTCGTGACCAAGCTGATAGGAAACCCTCCACCCAGGATAAGCCAAAAAATCATAAGAGTGCTCCAATTGTCCAAGCAAAGTAAGGTGGGAGATTGGTACCTTTACCAAAATCACACTGAAATAAGAATCTATGGTTGCCAGCTTGCCCCATACAAACTGCCCAAATACCTCTCCATGAGCTTATTTGCTCTAGAGTATTATAGGCAGATAATGAATTCTGATAATGTCAACTTTGTCTCAGCCAAGAAAAGGACTCAGTTCAAGGTCAAAAATCAGTTAGGCCCTTTTATTTGCAATTCTAGAGAAGCAGGAGAGGAAGCAGATCAAATTCTGCAACAAATGAAGTTTCAGAACAGTTTCATGTGGAGGTATGACCCTCAAGGGTTTATGACCAAACTAAGACAAAATGCCAAATTGGGACCTTACATTCATCACCCTATGTCAGAAATAGAAAGATATGCCAATCAATCTGAGTGGTTGGAAAATACTCTCATAGACATGGATAGTACAAAGGTAAATGTTGAACATACCTTGTTTGATCTAGAGAGACAACTTGATGAAAGCTCATTCCTGCAAGTACCAGAGCAACAAGGAACCATGAGTACCTCTACTATTTTGCAGACTCCTTAGAACGAGGAAAAGAATCCCAAAAGGAACAAAGAGGGAGCCTCCAGCTCAGGTATGGACACTTCCAATGTATAGTATGAAGCTAGCCAGAGCAAAAGGCCAAGGCTCAATCCTGTTTTAGAACAGGGAGACACAGAAGGCTCAATACAAATAACTAATACTGAGTTAGACATGAGCAAGGGCACAACTCCATCTGGAGAAACACAGGAGCCATCTACTTCACAAACTCAAATGTTAGAAAGACAACTTAATGTAGAAGTCTCCTCACTTAACAAACCTGCTCATAGAGATAGGGACATTAAGGACAAGTTCAAGGAAATCAAAATGAGAAATGAGAAATTGAAGGCACAATCCTATGCACAGTATCTCAAACTTACACCCATCAATCGAACTAGGTTGATGTCAGCTTTTGACACAAGGAAGGAAAGATGGAAATGTCCTTCATGAAGCCAACTGTACAATAACCAAGAACATCAACAGATTTCAAGAAGATAGACTTTGAAGTATTGGCAAGGGATATTCATCCCATTGACCAAATTGAATTTCACAAACATGCTAGAGAAATGATTTACTCCACCCTTACTGGAAAAGCCATAGCCACCCATCAGTTGCAGAATTCATTGAATAACATCTCAGCCTAGTATCAGTTGGAAAAGGCCTCCTCATAGGCCAAAGGCACCAGAATCAAGTCTTTGAAAGACTTGGTAATTGAATTGGGACATGACCCCAAAGATATCAAGGCCACTGAACAATTAATCAAAAGAAAGAATGATGACATTGCAACCTTCAAGAAGCAGTTGAAGATACCTCAACTACAGCATCCCCAGGCACAAGAAGTATTGGAAAGCCAAATAAGGCATGAAGAGTTGATGGACTTAGTCCTTCAACTAAATGATCAGTTGAGGGAGACAAAAAAGGAATTGGACAACCTAATCCAATTAAAACAGACTAATATTGACACTACCTCGGTGAATGTCGTCCCAACAGTTACCATGACTGTTCCTTCCACATTGGCGGCCTCATGGGCTCCCACAGCTCTAATAGCCACAACACAATCGGTTTCTATAGCATCAACATCAGCAACAGGTACATCAGGTGATGAAGCAGCAAAGTTGGTTAAAGCTATGGAAGAAATGCCCATACAGACAACAAAGATGAATAAGCTCAAAGAAAACATGACAAGCTTGCCAAAATCATGCACAAAGAAGAAGTGCAAAAAGCTGCTAGGATGAGTGAAAGATTGAAAGCCCTGGAAAAGGACTTGACACTGAAAGAACCCCTTGGGTAGGCTAAGGAACAACTATGGGCCAATATCATTGACTCTGTCAATAATATTTGGCCATCTATTCAGGGGATTTTTGAGCAAGTAGAGTTGATAAAGATGGCTACAGATGCCATCCAGAAAGTAAAGGAAGAATTAGGACAAATGCCAGAAGAGGCTACCAGAATTATCCAATTCCTTAACAACAAGAATAAGTATGAACTTCAGGAATTGGAAATAGAAGACAAAACAGAGACAATTTTGGAGGTCAGAAAGGTCCTCTCCAAGAGGAACTTAATGCAAAACTTAGAGTATAAGTGTCAGAATATACAGATAGCCATTGATAGATTTATGGCTAAGTGCCAAGTGCAACATTCATCATCATTGTGCTGCACTTTGGTTGTGTTGCACACATCATGCTATGCTGCACTTCATCACTATGCCCATCATCATGCAGCAACAATCATCATCATGTTGCACCTTATTGCAATGCTGTCACATCTTATCATATCATGTTGCTGCACTACATTAGTTCACTCTTAGGGGATTCTCTATTTGCTGCATTGCTGGATGACATTCTAACAACAGATTGGACAACCTTCACAATGTGGTCATGGACTGGTTAGGACATCAATGACAGTCCTATTAGCCCTCACACATCAGCTGCAACATCCCTCCCAAGGCTATGGTCACCCTCCTCCAACACTCCTAAGCCCCACGTTGGCTTGTCATACCCCAACAGTCACAACCAGGCCTTATGCCCTCCTTGTTGGCCTTAACGTAGACTTGTAGGTGTACAAGGGACTGTGGCTTGCTACAACAAGCCTATCCCTTGCTGTGGTAGCTCTTTCCAGGTGTTTTAACCTCATGAAACAAATCCTCATGCCTTCGGCCCTCAAGAAAAGTCTGCAACATCCAAGACAACCTTTTGGCCTCCACCAAAGTGACCCAAAAACAAACCATTGCTCCAGCAGTTAACTCGGCCTCCATCGAGGAACTCAGGCCTCCTCCACGGTGTCTTAGAGCCTCCCTCTCTTGTTGCGGCTAGGGTAGTTTCAGAGCTTTCATTCTTCCATGGACTGCGTTAAGGTTCTAGGGCATCCATCTAGGGTAGAGATCCTTTTCTAGGCCACATTGAGGGTTTACACCACTGCCCTTCTTGACTGCATATAGGCCTCTTCATAGGCTATGTTAGGGCTTCTCCATAGGGCATTGTTAGGGCTTCTTTGTCGCTGAGATAAGGGCTGTCCTCCATGACAATGTAAAGCCTTCCACAACTTCTAGGGCATCTCCTATTAGGACAACGTATCACCTAGGGCACTCTCTCTAGATCTCATCTTCATCAAACCCAAATTAGAATGAAGAGAGATCACAAGAGTGTGTGTGACAAATGACTTGCAAGCCACCTCTTTTTATACTAAAATGTTGAGCACAAGTGGAGCAATTTGGTTGTTGGTCGACCTTGACGAATTGTCCCATAACACAAATAAATTCATCTCCATGAATACATGTCGGAATCGGATGATCTTTAGATCAATCTTACACCTTTCGACGAGAGGAATCCAAGAAAAATATCAGCTGCCATAAATAGGATGACCCACATGGAGTTTGGCCCTAGTTGCCAATTTTAACAACATTCCACACCAATCCATAAAGGATTAGGTGTCCAACATTCCCCCCATAATACGAAGGGGTATCTATGAGTTCAAGAAGAGAGATGTAATACAAAATGTGCAAAATGCATGGCAACACTGCGCTGAATGTGCTCTCTTAAATGTTGATATAAGGGGGGTGGTTTAAGGATGACCACCAACACTGGAATGCTTAGTGCAGTTCCTGGAACTCTTCCAAATCTGGCATGAAGCTCAAGTCTTTTGCTAGAGGAAGTGCTCCTAATGTTTTGAAGAGGGAAACGTTCAACCTTGAAAGGGAGGTCTCACCCTGTATAAAAAGGGAGAATCTCAACCTGAAAAGGGAGGTCTCAACCTGTGATGGTTTAAGGATTACTACCATCTCTCGAATGCTTAATGCAATTCCTGGAACTCTTCCAAAACTGGCAAGAAGCTGAAGTCTTCTGCTAGAGGAAGTGTTCCTAATTCTTTGAAGAGGCATCACCGATTGAAGGCATGCTCAGGGGCATCTTTGTTTCTAGCTACAACTCTGAATCTGGTATGGCAAGTTGTGGCTCAGGCTCGCTTGATGTGGCTTTGAAGCTTGTAGATGACCATCGCTACCCCTCCTGCTAGACACAAGGTGAGATGATGGAGAAAGCTCAACTGCAAAATTGTTGAATACTCTAGAACAAGTTCTAACATATGACTGAAATATCTTCTTAGCTGTTGAAGCCCATTGCCAAGAAGTGATCCATCCAAGATGAATCTTTGTTCTTGCAGGAGGCTTGTTTTTGAAGCATCTGTGTGAAGAATGAGTACGCTGACCACCAATACTTGCATGGATGAAGATCAAAACAATGATCTTTCACATGGTTAACTCTGTCACAATGTTGGTATTTAACAATCTGTTGTGGCTGCTGTGGAAGAGGACCAAAATTTGGAACATCTGAAGGTGAACTGTCATGTAGAAACCCAACACTATGGAAATGGATTGGCTTTAAGTAATCTAGAATATGAAAGGACACATCCTTGTCATACCCAAAACCAGTTTTGTGCTTGTTATGGACAAGCTTTTCCCAAGGTTTGATGATGGTCTTGGTAAGTGTATGCCGAATTTCTGCATCTTGATCTGCATGCAAATCTGCTCCTTCATTAGGTACTAGATCAACATTATTGATTTGTTGCTGATGGGAGTCTCAAAAACAGGTTCAAAATCATGACTATACTTCTGTAACTCCTCTTGTTGTCGCTGTGATGCAAGCTGCAAAAAATCAATTTTGTCTTGTGCATTTTGCAGACAAATCTGAATGTCAAACAAAGTATCTTGTTGATTTTACTTGTGTTGTCCGCAGAGGATAGGATTAGAGTGTTTACTAACTCTAATAAACCTTGAATTTTCACCATTATTCAAACCACTGAAGTCAACAAAGACCAAAAAATCTACTTGTAAAAGTAGGGAGTTTCAAAATTAACTGCTCCCAATGATAAGAGGGAAATCCATTGAAGAGTAAGACGATCCCATTACTGGTTGAAGACTCCTCTCAAATTCAAAGAGAAGAAAACAATGTTACCAATTGTACCATTCTTCAGCGCATTTCATGTCTTCCTCCAAACTCTGAAAATAAGAGGAATTGATATTCTAACCACTTTTTCCGCAATGGCTATATCCAAGCTACACGTTATCCAACATATTTATGCATACAAAGAATAAAAACCCATAATCCACCTTGCGGCATACCCACATTTTCAACCATACTAACATTCACAACTTCATGCTCACCCTTAAAACTGCATTATTTATCAACTAGTTTAGGCAGACAGGTCTCTGCTGAGAATCACGAGAATCACTGCTAAAAATGACAATTACTCAAACATGCAGGTTAGTGGTCACAAGGATTCTTCAACTTCTAGCAAGAGAAGGTTCGACGACAATGTCACCATATGTTTAATGGGATTTTGTCCAACACACACGATACATTCATTTGATCAAATCATTGATTCAATGCAGGTGCCAATACAACTTATATTAATACATATGAATAATAAATATAACCAACAGATATTGAATGCAGGTGCTAATAGATATTGAACGCAGGTGCCAATAGATATTATTTTTTTTTTTTGTTCCTTATGAATTAAACTATTCTATTATGTACATGAAGCCAAGATACAATTACATTCAAGCTGACAGAGGGATCCTACTGCCAGAGATAATGGCAGAGTGGATCGACCAGGTGTAGTTAGGAGACAGATTGCCTGTTGCATGCGTTTGAGACCCAAAAAAATTCCCACGCAGGGGAGAACCTAACTAACATTCTCGCCAGCCACCAGAACAGAGGACCAGACCCATATGATGCAAAAATCCCCACGCAGGGGAGAGCCGAGCTGACCTTCTTTCCCATCCCCAGAACAGAGGAACTAACCCCAAAATAACCAACTCATATACAATACGACACGTAGACAAAATGACCTGCATAGACAATACAACACGTAGACAACCAGAGACAAGTGGACAAAGAGACCGGACCGAAGAGACCATGAACCAAAACTAGAACCAAGCAGCAAAACCTGAATCGAAGCGGCGAGCTATTCCTCCGGCTCCTCCTCCATGATTGGACAAGGTCTGTAATAATCCTCGTCCTGCACCGTGGTTTCAGATTCCATGACCGCAACAGGTTGACGCTCGCTGTTTTCCTTCTGTGGATTCGGCAAATCTGCAACTTTGCCTTTATCTGTCTGAGCCAAATTGGCTTCTTGGGCCTCGTCCCTTAGAGGAGAAAACTCAGGCGGAGCACTGGAGCTGCCATCGTCCACAGGTTCATCAATGAACATAACTGAAATGTGGGCGTTTATGCGCGGGCGGTTCACGTGACTTTCGAAGGAGAAGATAGCAGAGCCAAAGAAGGGAGCAGCTGAGGTCCCAGGGGAGCTTGCCTCCAGGAATTGGTTAGGCCGGGTAGGATTGGAGGCTACTAGGGCAATGGCAGAAGCAGTGACAATGAGGGCAGTGGCAAGGTGGACGGGTCTCCTCATCAGCTGGGCGCCTCGAGGTCCCTCCTCTGCTGGTGCCCCGACGGCTCAGCAGCCTTTGACGCTCACAGACCATGTTAGCAGGGTATTGCAGAGAATAATCAACCTGGACGAGCAGGCCTGGGCTGTAGCAGAACAGGGCAGAGCCCAAATTAACCAGGACCTGCAACCGAATTAACCAGGAATCAGGCAGAATGTGGTCAGGGACGCAGAGGGGGCCTCTGTATATAGAGCTCCCAGCTCTACCTCAGAGGTCGTCCTCCATTAAGGTGGCAATCACATCCATTGCAGAGCCGAACTGAACAGCGCAGTCAAGTGAGGCCGGGGCGTTAATGCACCCAGCTTGCCGTCCTGTGGCTATTAAAGCCACCTTCCGGGATCGACCTGCTCCACCGCTTCCCAAGTGAACATGGTGCATGGTCGGCATGTGGCCTCCATGAGACCCCTGTCCCGTCAATCGCCTTGGACTAGCTGGCACCCGCATCCGGGGCAGGTGCCAATAGATATTGAGTGCAGGTGCCAATGCAAATATAATCGACCTAGGTGCCAATAGATATTGAACGCAAAACAACATCGGTCTACATTTGTCGATGGATACAAAGACGCTTCATTTTCCGTTCTGTCTTTCTTCGACCCTCTAACGTCTGTTTCCCCGTTAGAAAACAGTGTCAGCGGTACTACTTCCAGATTTCCAGCCTAAGCAAGTTAGTGAGCATCGTCCCTTAACTTCGGACTTTGGGGGAGGTATTAAAAGGGAGATTTAATACAATGACAGGGCGGTATGAATACCATGGAGCAGTCAAATGTGCAAAGGGGCTGCATAGGTGTGAAGTATGCAGTGCTGAAAGAGGCGGAGTATGGACCGAGGTCGAGTTTTGGTCCGGTCGAGGGTCAAGGGACCGAGGTCTAGTTTTGGTCCGGTCAAGGGCCGAGGGACCAAGGTTGAGTAACACAGTGTGGAGCAGGAGGGCCGAGGCATATGTGCTGTGTTACAATGTGAACAACGTTCAAAACAATGAGCGTGGACAACGTGATATGGAGAGAGTGTAGGCGCTAAGATGTCTGCAATGGGCCAGTGTATATGACAAAGCGATGTGGTCTATAGCGATGGACTCCACTTGGTGAAATTAAAACAACGAAACTGTTAAGGCGGCTCACTGTATGGCTGCATATGGCAACTAAAAATACTTTTAAAATGAAGTCTGCGCTGCAACTAGCTACCTACATCATTGCTGAGACACTTGCAACAACATTCAAACATACATATTTAATGGAGGGACGGAGTATAAAAAGCAAAAAATGCAATGCAATTCTATTGTATGGAGGTGCAAGCCGTGTGGAGGACCGATGACGTATGGAGTGACGATGTATAGTGGAGCCAATGCAGTGGGGAGGAGGAAGAGCATGGTATGGCAATGTTTGGTTCTATTGCAATCAACACTAATAAGGGCAGAACAAAATCTAAATACCAGTGCATGGAGTATGGAGACAATGTATGAGGGGAGTTTCGATGTGCGACTCATTCAATTTAATGCAGGGTGCAACCTTCAGCACAACATTTTGACTCCAAAAAATTCAACACAATGTTCAAACAAATGGTACATTCCAAAATTTGCAGAGAATAAGAATAACAAAAAAATAATTCAATGCAGAATATGGTAGAGGTGTTTTTGCTATTTGAGACTATGCATAGAGAACCCAACATGAATCTTGCTGAGAGGTTAGCCAGACATTGCGCAGTATGAAATAGGCATGCACACAATAATAACAGTCTATCAACAGGAATGCGAAATTGACATGCACAAAGAGGCCACAACGAGTGGCTCAAATTTGAGCAGGGCAGGAGATCACCCGCTCTGATACCATGTTAAGCACATACATGGCGAAAGCAGAATATGAATGATAAGCATTGAGTTGCATATATTATTGACATGATATACATTTATAGTATATTGTACATGATTGTTGGATTCATCTTCCAACGTCTCTTGGACTTCGGTGGTTGTTCACATTCCACACCAACCCGTAGAGGATTAGGTGTCCAACAGTTTTGAAAAGAGATTAATTTCATATTTTAGATTAAGAAGGTGATGGAATAGGAATTTATTCAAACATTTAGTACAAAATCCAAGTCATTACTATCTTATTGTTTTCACAATGCTTGAGGTTGGGATGGTGGAAGTGCTCGACTTGAATGACTCTTGGAAACCCATGTGGATTATGTTAAAGTTGAGATGACATGAAAAATGAGAAAGAACAGGAGAAATATCCATAAGGGTCGGCATATTGAAATGTTGCATTTCTTGTTTTCTTGACATGGAGGCTTTGCTTGTTTTAATTTTTTCATTGAAAATATAAATTTAAATCACTGAAACCCAAATTGAGAACCATTACACAAAACCCCTGTTTTGAGCTGCAACTTGTACAACAAATTTAGATTACGTGCAATACAAAAATAACGAATGGGAAAAATGATCATATTGTCCAATCATCAATGTCCATGATAGTCAGAAATGAAGATTTATGCTCGGATTATCCTTGAAATCTAGTTAGAATATCCTTGAAATATGTTCGAAACATTCCTAAAATCTGCTTGGAATGTCTTGGGGACGATTAGCAAGTCCCTGATTCCCCAGTGAAGTCCACAACAGATTGGGGATGTTTTTCCTAAGGGTCCACAAGTCCTTGAAAGGGTGGGTAGACAGGTTTTTTGGGTGGGGATGGGTTCCTATGCAACATAATATAGAATGGTACATTGGACTCTCAAATTACCTTGCTTCAGTTGGTACTACACTGCTTCAATTGGTATCACATTGGATTGGCTTCTTCCATTTAGATTTTCCTTATATGCACTCGTCCACCTCTTACCAACCAAACATGAGATGAATACAATCATCTCCGAGGATTCTATAGGCAATATCTGTAGTTCATTTAGATAAACCCTAAGGCTGGGTTACATCTAAATATGACCTTCTATGCTGATCTTTGCATGATGATGGGGAATGGACTCATTGCTCATCCCCCCATCTCACTCTTCCATTGGATGCATGCCTTTTGGATCCCCTTGGGATAGTTCAGAGTCGGCTTGCATAGACTGCTGATTGAGATGAACACCACACTGATTGGATAGGGTCGAGACAGACCACCAAATTGAGGTGACTGCTATCATACGCTTCTTTATTAAAGAAATCAGATCTTGAATTCACTCAATAATAGAAATGAAAATCTGAGTATTCATAAATCACACAAATGGCTAGAAAATATAGTGGAAGCATAAACATTAATCTCCCACACACATAGGTAATTACTTCTTTAAATAAGCTTTTCATTCCAGTGAAAAAACTTACAAGGAAACTTCCTTACGTTGCCCAAACAAAAGCATGCACATATACCAAAATACCTTGAACTAAGCTTGTACAACCTATTGAAAAACTTAGAAATAACATAAAACTATTGTGTGACTTGCAAGACAACTTGTATGGTCTGTTTGTACCACTGCACAAACATGCACAAACCTGTTCATACGACTGTACGTAACTGTACAGACAATTGTCTTGTACTCTATGCTACTCTAGAATGCCTTTTATTTGACTTCCCTATCTGTCCCTCTCTTTCTCAATTGCTCAAGTGTGTGTGTAATAGCCTCTACCTTGCCCCGTCTTTATAGTTTTAGCGGGAATCGATATTTACAATTACTCCTACATACAATTTTAGACTGAATTACTAAAAATAAGACCTACTTTTTAAATAAGGTGAACTATAAAATAAAATTATTTTTTGAAAAAATAGAATTAATTCTTAAAAATATTTTTTTGAAAATATCTCAAACTACTTGCATGTTCACATTGAACATGTGTGGAAGTTCTTATCCAAGCTATAATTCTTGACACAAGAGATAGGTTGATGACGACATTACTTCTGATTTTAGATCAGTGTGGATGAGAGGGACCATTCCCTCATCCCAAATACCTCAGAGATGTTGCTAGACCATATCCCTTACCAACGAGTAGATGAGATCACCTAGACACTAGCAATGCATTCCGTCTCCTAGGTAGTAGCATAGTAGAGGGTCTATATCTTCCCTTAACTATCCCTTAGGGAATCATTCTATCTTGAATTTTTCTACATTCCACTTCCGTTGTTAGGAGAGATAGATGTAGTGGACGATGACCTAGTCCCTATATCCTTTCCCTCTATACATCTCCCTTCTATTGCAACTGCCTGCATTTGAATTCAATGACCTAGACACTAGCAATGCATTCCATCTCCTAGGTAGCAACATAGTAGAGGGTCTATATCTTCCCTTAACTATCCTTTAGGGAATCATTCTATCTTGAATTTTCTTCATTCCACTTCCGCTGTTAGGAGAGATAGATTGTAGCATAAAAACTTATGCTGAAGCACGAAAAGATTGATAGTTTGTAGAACTAAAACATGAAGGCTGGTAGCTTGAAAGCTTTAATATAAAAATACACACAAGTATAAATGTAATAATTTATTAATATATATAAAATGTATGAGATGATTTGAATGTACAATGAAGACCCTGCTTTTATACCTCAGCAGGTGACCTTTCGTGAACGGGCATGTCTTTTTAGATGTGCCTGTTCACTTAATTAATGATTTATTTAACCTAAATAACATTTAATTATTTAATATTAATATTTATTTTATTTAGCTAATTGTTATGAATTATATTCATAACATAGCCTCTCCCTTCGGAAGCTTTGTCCTCAAAGCTTTAATGCTGGCAATTGTCTTTGCGGAGGTTGTCGTCCTGGCATATGTGAGACGAAAAATCTTAGGTGGCTCAACGTCCATAATTCGCTTAATAACTCCATTTTTGAGTCCAAGGTTGTTTTTTTTCCTTTATTTTTTATTTATTTTTTAAACAAGTCTAAATTTTTATTTTTATTTTCCTTTTCATAAGTCTAATTTTTTTTTCTTTATTTATTGTTTTTGTTTTTCTTCTTTAAAACTATTTTTTTTTGTTCTTAGCTTACACTATATATATTTACAATATATATAACTATAAAAATAATTATATAATGAAATTTATATAGTTTAATGTATATATAATAAAGTTTTTTTTTTTATATACTATATATATATATAATATATATATAGTTTCGTTGTTAAAAAAAACAGGTACAACATGACTGTTGAAGGAACCAAAAGTTTGATTGGCTGCAACGTTTTGACTGCAGTGAAAAGGAAAATGCGTCAGACGGTTTTGCTGTGGGAGTTAATGACAAACGGTTGCTGCATCGAGCGTGGTCGACCGGTGAAAAAACCTTTGAGGCTAGGGGCTTCCCTAGATTTTTCTTCAGCGAAACCCTTTTAGTAGTGGGTTTCAAAATCCGATCCGGCACTGGAACATAATCATATACATTCATAATTTTCCCAACTTGCCATTTCGTTACCTGCAGAGCTACAGAGGGAGCCTTGTTGGATTCCGATATGGAGGGAAAGAAGGGGTCACTCAGCGTTGGTTCTGTATTTTGTACTTGCTCATTCATGACGGCGGCATTGTTCACTGCATAAAACGGTGTCCTTCCATAGAGCAGACGGTACAACACTGCTCCTGCACCCCATATATCAGCCTGGTAGGAGTACCTAGTTCCGCCTAACATCTCGGAAGCAGAATATACCAATGTCCCCACGTTATCCATTTTGATGAGTACATTTTGACGACCATTCGAAATTGACTTATCAAAATTTCCAAGTTAAAAAACCCATGTACAGGGGTTTGCATTCTTTTCAGTGTTTGTAACAAAAATACTCTATGGCTTTACGTCTCTATGACTGATTTTCCATGAGTGGTAGTATTGAAGCGATTGGACAAGAGATTGGATTATTGGGGCTGCTAGTCCCTCAGGAACGGCGCCATAGGCGTCAATAAAATGTTGGAGATCTATTCCATCACACAACTTTGAAATCATGTAGACATCCTTTGATTTCCCCACACTTTCCTGCAGGCAGTGGGCTATGACCTTCAAGATTCTTGGGTGTCCACGGGGTAGACAAGTTTGGAATATCATTCAATACATTATCGGTCGCGTGCATCTTTTTACACGCGAATTGCTCTCCTGTTGTCCTGTCAATGCATTTGTATACCACTCCCAACCGTCCTTTACCAATCTCTTCTCGAAATTCATAAAGCTTCTCGACGAGAGATTCATGAGCGTCTTCATCTTCATTCAGTGTTAATGTTGGTCTATTTCTATTCAAGCCATTGTTGTTATGGAGCAATAAGCAGGGATAAGGAGGAAATAATGCAGCACCATTCATGTCACTGTCATTTTCATTTCCATTCACTTTGAATCTTCTTTGAATTCTATTTATATTAATGTTATTCCCATCATTAACATTGGTATTAATGTTGTGCAGTAAGGAGGATGAAGGAATAGGAGGGTTTCTACTTCCATTTAGTCTTGACATTATGCTATTTTTTCTGTTGGTGTTGTTATTGCCATCATGATTATCCAACAAATCACACAAGTTCAACACGTTTTCCTTTTTGTTCGACGCAACGAAGTGCTTGATGGTCTTTCTTTCCGTGGAGGGATGATCCAGAGTAGGAGAAGAAAGCTCCCTACCTCGTTTCTTCGGCACCTTTCCTTCGCTTTTTTCATCTGCCTTTATTTTCTTTTCGCCACCATCCTAAGCACTCATATCTTCGTCATTTCTTTCATCTTTCTTATTATGGATTTCCTTCGGAAATTCTTTAACTTCTGTAAATGATTTTTCTATACGCTGAATTGCTTCTCGAATTTCATTAAATTGCTCAACAAATTCAGGTTGTGAATCTAATGGCACATTGTGAGGAGAACTATGTTCAAAGGTCCGCATGATTATATCGTGTGCCATGGCTCTGATACCACTGTAGCATAAAAACTTATGCTGAAGCACAAAAAGACTGATAGTTTGTAGAACTAAAACACGAAGGCTGGTAGCTTGAAGGCTTTAATATAAAAATACACACAGGTATTAATATAATAATTTATTAATATATATAAAATGTATAAGATGATTTGAATGTATAATGAGGACCTTGCTTTTATACCTCAGCAGGTGACCTTTCGTGAACAGGCATGTCTTTTTGGACGTGCCTGTTCACTTAATTAATGACTTATTTAACCTAAATAACATTTAATTATTTAATATTAATATTTATTTTATTTAGCTAATTGTTATGAATTATATTCATAACATAGATGTAGTGGACCATGACCTAGTCCCTATATCGTTTCCCTCTATACATTTCCCTCCTATTGCAGCTACCTGCATTTGGATTCAATGGTTTTTCCATGTTTCAGCATATAGAATTTGTGTTTCCACATTGCTTGTTGTTCTTTATATAGGAGATAATTTAGAACTCCTGCTTTGTGTTGACATCATTATACTCAATAGTCCCATTAACCTACTTTTGTGGTCATTTATTGGACATTAATATAATTATCTTATCTAGATCTTGGAAAGATAGCTTTGGAGATGGAGAAACAATCTAGGAGAGAGATGTACAAGGTGAGTGGATCTAGGATTTGTGATACGATTGGTACAAGCTAATCATGATTCATTAGAATTATCTCTCCTAACATTCAATACGGGATGGAGAAAGCTCAAAATACCATTTGTTCGAAGGAAAAATTGGAAGAGGAGTTGGATTGTGTATTTTGTTGTTGTTTGAAATAGAGAGCTCATAGTTATGGGTTGGAAGATATCGTCTCATTATTTGTATGGGACTTGGACTAGTAATGTTGATGGGGTCTCAAAGAAGTAGAAGAGGTTCTTTAGGTTTGCTTTGGTGAGACCTGTCCATTTGCCTCTCAATGCCCCTAGTAGATGGGAGCACCATAAAAATGGAAGTGATCTACTGGTCTAGGATGTGGATGTGGTTGGAGGATGAGAAAGTAGATGTGGAAGGCCCCTTGCATATATAAGGCTAGGCATTCTTGATCGAGCCACTTGAAGGAACTGTTAAGAGTCTGGAGCTCTTTGAAATGACATTGGAATTGTCTTGGGATCTCATATTGAAGCAAGTACTAGAAGATGAAATACTCCTCAGTATCAACCTCCAAAAGATGGCGCATTTGGTAGATTTCCTTTTTGATTGGTCAATTTGGTGGTTCAACTTGACTAAAAGAATATGCGAGCCCATTTTGAATTGGTTAGGGGGATACAAAGAGCGTGCATGCAATGGTGAAATCTATGAGTCCATCCATTAGATCCATGAAGTACTTTGCGTAGAAGGATGTCTTCAAATGTAACCTGCCTTGAGGGTTTATCCAAGTGACCTACACAAATTACTTGGAAATATCATCTATATGAGATCCTATTCATCTCATATATGTTAGGTAAGAAGTGGCCAAGTGCATCAAGGGAGTATCTAAATGGAGGAAGTCACTCCATCAAAATATCAATCGACTGAAAAAGATCCTAGAAACCTGAAGGATTGGCTGAGGCAATGGACTTTGATGAGCAATAGGTCAAGTATGGATACTAGGTCTTGCCCCTTTGTTGAGTCAGTGAAACTTTGAATGCCATGTGTTGACCACTAGAAGTGCATTTGAAGATTTGTCAAAGACTCCATGATCAAAGTACACTTTACAACATTCCTGCACCATCAAAACAAATAGAATTCTAGACTTCATCAGGGCTTCTACGTCCCTTTTTTCTTCTTCTCATCATTTTGTCTTTCAAATTTTGTAGCCCTGCAGGGACATTGTAAAAATGATTCTAGTATGATGAAAAAGAGTCATGTAATAAGCATAGGTAGCTTAGGACTTTATTAGCAAGTGAGTTCACTCTAGGGAGTTTTTTTCCTTAGCTAATTATTTCTGTTTTTTAACACTTACAATTAGTTGAGTTTTTCTCCTAGATATACCCCAAAAGTAGAGTGCGGCTTGATGGTAGAGTTTTAGGTGAGTCTAATGTTTAGAGTCAATGTATATTACCATACTAGATCATCTCTAAAGTTTCGCGAAATTTGATTAAGTCTTAAGTGTCATTTTTTAGTTTTTTTAAAATTTCCCGCTGGGTGGTATTTTTAATAATTTTTTGATGTAAGATGTAATAAGTGTTGCGTAGAGAAGTTGTAGGGGGTATGAGTACTCAAAATTAGACCTCTACACCTCAACTTTCTACTGAAAAACACTTTGAGGGTCAAAAAATGATTATTTACCCCTCAAAACCCATTTTTTCTAAGTTTTAGAAAAAACTAGCAAGTAATTGACCGAATAATAATAATTAGGAGAAAATAAAAATTCTCTCCAAGAGGAAAATACTCAAAAATAAAATGGAAATTCACAAGGGGTAAAAGTCAAGTCAAAAAGGTGACGTGGATCCCACAAAAAAGAGTTCGATGCTCCCAGCCACAATGAATGGTCCAAAAATTCACACTTTTCAAGGAAGACAATTTGAGTTCCAAGATTTGATGGGGATTTCGATGAAGTTTTGGTCCACGATGAGTTTGAAAAGGGTCTCTCCACCACTCCAACTTTAGCTACTTCTGAGTACAAATGATGATCTCTCTTGAGGATTTGCATAGGGATCAAGAAGGGTTTGGATTTTCTGGATGGGATCTAGATGTTTCTCCTTGGGATCAAGACATTACCACTTGGCACTTGGAGATGTGTCCTATCATTGGGATTTACTCCCAATTTTACTATAAATTGAGGTTTTGGCTCCTCACTTTATCATTGTAATTCTAAATCGAGCTACTAGTGCTAGCGAAGCTTTGCAGAAATTTTGTACTTGAATATTTTGATCTAATAAAGAAAAACTTTGGGGACATATTTTTTGTGGTGTTATTCCTCTGTTTTTATGGTAATATCTTTCAAGTTTATCCATGCTTAATGTTCTACACTATTCGATCTCTAATTCGTTAGCTTCATATGCCTTTTGTGGATTAATTTATGCAAGTTATTTTGTATTTATTTCTGGATTGGAGGACCACTCTAGATCTAGGAGCACTAGCAAGTTTTTGGTTGAATCTCTAGCCTCCTCCTGCATTGTGTAGTCCAATCCCTTGTGGATCTAACAGTATCTTTTAAAGTGTGTAGAAGATCTTTCTTTTGTTGAAGTAGATCTTGAGCATGGGGTAAGTTTTTGGTTAAACAAAACCACTCTCAAGAGGATAAAAGTGGAAGAGCCCACACCAAATCTCCTCAAGGGCTTATCAAACGATTTTGAAGAGGGAGTTTCCTTACCATAGCTCGCTAATATCAGTGTTGCACTAATCGCGCAAATATCGCGATAAAATCATTTTATCGTGATTAAAAAAAAAAAACGATATTATCGCACGATAAAAAATCGTGCGATAATATCGTGCGCATTTTTTGGCCGATTTTTATTGAAAAAATCGTGATCTCGTCGGGCAACGCATATTTTAACTAGAAAAACACGATTTTATTTGTCATTTGGACAACAGACAGGCGTGCGACGGGGGTTTGGAGTCTTGGAGTGAGCTCTTGGTAATTTTGGAGCTGAATCCGCTAACTGGAGGAGAAAAACGAAGTGTGAGCTAAGGAGGAGACGAATTTTCTCCATAAAACCAGTATGGGCACCAACGTTTTGTGTTTTCACTGTTTTGTAGCTTTGTTTTGGTTTTTTTCTATGTTTTTGGTTGGGTTTGGAATATGGATTAACCCATTGTTTTTTTCTATGTTTTTGGTTGGGTTTGGAATGGGGTTTTGACATTTGTCCAATGTAATTTTTTTTAGTTTTTTTGGTAGGGTTTGGAATGGAGTTTCTTAAATTGTATGTAATTTTTTTTAGTTTTTGTACAATGTAATTTGTAAGTTTGTAACTTGTAAATTGTAATACTTATTTTGCCATAGGTTCACCGAAACACCATTCAAGTTTTCAACTTCAATGTTCAAAGTCAAACATGCCAAGGAAATTGGACCCTCTGTGGGAATTGGGTGAACCTGATGGAGGGAATGATAGAATAAACTTGTCTTGCAAGTTGTGTGGGCACCATATGTCCGGGGGGGGGTGTACAGATTGAAGTATCACCTTGCACAAATCTTTGGATTTGATGTAGAGCCTGACATAGAGACAAATCCTGAAATCATCCGAAGAGCCATGAGATCATTGAAAAATTTAGACCACACTAGAGAGGCCAAAGTAGAAATGAAGAGGCAACTAAAAAGTTAGCGGTATCAACCAACCCGGTAGCTGCTTCATCATTTTTTGTTCCTCAAATCACATCTGGTTCACACCTGTCTATGACTTCAATGCTTAAAAAAACTGAGAAAGAATAAGTTGCTGGCCAAATTTCTCCTTTGGAGTGATATTTCTTTCAATATTGTAAGGAATAATCCATTTTTCCAACCTGCTATTGATGCTATTGCATCTGTTGGCCCAGGGTACAAAATCCCTTCTTATCATGACATTAGAGGCCAGATTCTTCGAAATGAAGAGCTTGACTGCACCAAAAGATTGGAGGATTTTAGGGAATCATGGGCACAAAGGATGCAGGGTGATGTCAGATGGTTGGACTGACTAAAAGGGGAGAACCCTTATAAACTTCTTGGTTAGTTGTCCCAAGGGGACTATGTTTATCAAATCTGTTGATACATCTGCACAATTCAAAGATGCAAGAACTTTATGTGATTTGCTGGATGTGTTTATTTTGGAGGTGGGTGCAGAAAATGTTGTCGAAGTCATAACGGACAATGCTGCAAATTATGTTGCTGCTGGCAGGATGCTTATGGACAGGCATTCTACTTTATTTTGGACACCTTGTGCTGCACATTGTATTTATTTGATGTTGTAAGACACAGGGAAAATTTCCTTTGTCAAAGATATTGTTGAGTCATCCAAAAGCATTACAAAATTTATATATAATCATACATCTGTGCTTAGCTTGATGAGAAAATTTACCAACAACAAGGAGTTGGTGCGCCCTGCCATTACACCGTTTGCCACCAGTTTCATATCTCTTCAATTCCTCTTGAATTCTATGTGGGATGTGAAGAGAATGTTTCTTTTAGAGGAGTGGAGTGCTTTGACAAGGAGCCGCAAACCAGAGGGAGAGGCCATATGCAGACTAGTTGCATACCAGGAAGACTTCTGGGCGGGAGTGCAGGAGGTGTGCCGTTACTGAACCTTTGGTAAAGGTTCTTCGATTAGTTGATGGTGAGAAGCCCGCAATGGGCTATTTGTATGGGGCCATGGATAGGGTGAAAGAATCCATTCAGGCCTACTATGATGATAAGGGAGATGAGGGGTTTCAGAGACAACTCTCCCTATGGGGAGTGATTGATGAACGATGGAACAATACACTCTATCGTTCCATTCATGCTGCAGGGATCTACTTAAACCCCGCATTTTATTACGCATGTGGGTTCGTATTTGATGTTGAGATCATGGATGGATTCTTAACCTGTGTCTAGAGAATAGTGTAATCTCCAACAGAACGTACATAAATCTCTAAAGAAATTGAGACATATAGGATGGCAGGTGGCACATTTGGCTTTGACATGGTTGTGACTGATAGGACGACTAAAATGCCAGGTATTTTTTAGTTTGTTTCAAATTTCATTCTCTTCAAATTCCACTTTTTTCCTATGTTTATTTAAAATTTTATTTGTAATTTTGTTGTAGATGCATGGTAGAGAATGTATGGTACCAGGGTACCCCTTCTGCAAAAGTTTGCCATTCGAATCCTCAGCCAAACATGTAGCTACTCAGGATGTGAGCGCAACTGGAGTGTATTTGAAAAAATACACAACAAGAAGCGCAACAGGTTAACACTTAAAAATTTAAAATATTGCAAATTTCCAAATAATTTTTTGAATTCATTAAACAATATTTTTTTTTATAATTATTATTTCATGATCTTTGTATAGGTTGGAGTCTCTGCGACTTAATGACATGGACTATGTCTACTACAATTTTCGATTGTGGGTGAGGCAACTTGAGAGGACACCTGATATGGAGGCCATCTGATTGGATGGGATTCATACCATTGCTGCATGGAGGGTTGAGGCCGAGAGGCCTCTCATGGAGTCTGTTGATGATTGGTTAGTGCAGGATGTAGTGGAGGGGGGGAGGAGGAGGAGGAGGAGGAGTAGGATTAACAGGAGGAGGAGGTGACACCATTTGTTCGGGCTACTCCTACCACTAGTAGAGGACGTGGTCTACCTCCTATAACTCCTACTTCTAGTTCTTCAACTTCTAGAGCACTGTAGAGTCTATTGCCAACTCCACTAGCACCAACATCTACATCTAGAGGGAAAAGGAAAGCTATAGCATTTTCTCACAAGAGGGGTAGAGGAAATCAATAGTATTAGACTTTAGTTATTTTGTTCATTTCATTGTTTTGTTGATATTTTGAGGCTGAATTGGGACTCAGGAGTCAGGACTTACTATTCAGGACATGATTCACTGTTATGTGTGATGTAGCACTAGAAATGATATTAAAGATCTTATATATTAGTTTTTAATCATATTTATGTGTCAATGTATTTATTTTATGTTGTAGATGGTTTAGATATTGAAAAAATTGAAAAAAAATGAATATTTTTGTATGTTACAAATTTTTCCCGTTTTTTCCCTGCGCCGAAATTATCCCGATAACGATTAGTGCAACATTGGCAAATATCATCAAATTTTAAATTCTACTTGCCTTATTTATGTGCTTTTATTGATTCAATGTCGCTATTTAGAGCTCATTTAGGGGTTAATCCCTTATTGCTTTCCCAAGAGCAGAGGTGTCCTCATCCTCTCGTGTCTTGCATTTGTATTTTTATGTGTATATTCTTATTATTTTCTGATCAATTTTCTATTACATCGTATCTAATCTCTCTCTCTTGGCTTGCGCAATTCCTTGTGGACGCATGAGGTGAGGGTTTTGAAAATGATTTTAGGGATCTATAGTGGAAGCCTGAAAATCATGAGATCCACATTTTTTGAAGTTCTTCCATACCTTTGGCCGTGGATAAGAAAGAGGGTTTCTCTCCTCCCGCACATTCTCTTAAAAAAAAGCTTGGACGTCGAACCCTAAAGCCTAGGTCTCTTGGAAGGATAAGCAAAGTTCCTTATCAGGGAACTCTCTCATTGTAATTATGCAAAAAAGAATTGTAAATATTTTCTCATTTTGTATTTTGTATTTTGAGGAAGGGTATTTGTTCTTTATCTCTTTATTGTAAACCCTCCTCAAAATCTAAAACCCTCACTTCTCTATATGAGGGTTTCTCTTCAAATAATAAAATAAGTTTTCTTCTTGAGGGAGCTTGGGAATTTCCCCTTGGCATCCCGATCTCCTCATTTGGAAGGAGGATCTTTAGTTGATTAATGGCTAACTTTTTGCATTTGCTTTGCTAGATTAGTTTAATTGCTCATTTGCATGCTAGATCTAATATCACTAACTTGCATTTCTCATTGATCTAGTTATAGCACATTGAAGTACATTAATTTCCATAGCTGATTTACTAGCTTAGATCTGATTTATTCACTACTGATATAGCTCGTCTTATTGCAAGTATACCACTCTTCTCATTGTTCACTTCATTGTCTAATTAGTTTGCATTCCACATCTTATAAATCTAAGCAAGTGTGACATTGTAATTGAGCTATAATTGACGCTATGAATTCATAAACAATCTTGTCATTAAGCGTTTATTCTAACTTTAGATCTCACTCACATTTTGCATTTAGCTTCTTTAAAATTTACCTCCAAGCATAAGCTTGGTTGATAGACTTTTAGGAAAGCTTCCTCAACTATCATTCAATTTCTCAATATTGGAGTTTGGAGGAAAGGTAAAACACATGACCTTGTTCTTAGGAACGAAGGCATGCGGGTTGTCTTGAAGAACTAGGTGGGTATCGTTAATGAAGCCCTTGCTTTCTCACTCAGCCTTCTTGCAACCACCTCGAGTCCTTACCAAGTTGAAGGAATTCAGGGGAAGTAACATCTTAGAATAGGCGTTAATAAAATTAACCAAGACCACTTTACTTCATAACTCACCTACAACTTTGGTTCACCTTGTGTGTAATTGGTTATCATTTAAGCTCTTTCTCAAATACATACAAGTTGTATTGCGAAGATCTACATTTACTTGGAAAGCATTTCACTTTATGTTCTTGTACTTGTCCATTTCATGCTCATTAATTTTCCTTTGATGTCATTATATCATATTTGAGCAATATCATTTTCAAGTACAAGTCTGGTTCATTTGCAAGCTATATTTCTATGCAATTGCTCTTCTTTCAAAGTTGTACCTATTAATTTTGATTTGATTCACCAACACTTGTTTTTTGCAGCTTCCCATTTTTGCAACTTGTTGTAACTTGAAATTTATATTTCATTGCAAGTATTGTGATTTTTGGGCATATGTTTCTTGCAAGTTTATTATTGGCACTAGCCTATTCACATATATTTTCTTTGCAGGATCTATCTTGTTGAATCTAGTTGATCTATTTATGTTTTGGATATTTATATGCTCATAGTTATTTGTACTTGCTAATCAATTTCATTTCATGTTATATTTCAAGTTATTTGAGTGGTGAATGCTTAATTGTTTAATTAACTAATATCATAATCTCCTAGAACTTGTTATCTTTAGCAAGATTTCCTTCTAGTATCTTGTTTAGGGTCTATCCCCTTTGGCTTAGCTAGGAGAGACCCTAAACGGAGAGTTTGGATTAGGTGACAACCACTTCTTTGAGCGTTGCCATAAAGAACACACCTTGTGGGGTTGAAGATTTTTTCCCACATTTCTGGGTGCGTAATTTGTGCGTTAACACAATGCAAGAATGAGATGAGGCTAAACATTATTTCAAGCCAAAAGGGCCGACACCAAACTTTGTAAGGATGATGGACTAAGGGACTTCCTGCTTGCAGTTGTTGATGCAATGCAGGAGGATTTTTACTATTTGCTAAGGCCCAATTAGACTCTAGTAGACAAGGTCCCCAAATCTCTAACTCGTAGAGACTGTGGGACAGATAAGGTTGTCCATGTCAAACATTTTGGATGAGGTGTCTTCAAAGTGGTTTGTCAAACATTGTCTCTCAAGAAGGGCTAGGGATCCATAGCCCTTGTTTGCTTGCAACTGAAGTGCATGTTGCTGACTAAATTGAGGTCATGTGCACTATACTCCAAATAGGTATAGGTGTCAGTGATCTCAATATCCTCCCTTTGAAAATGAAAATACATGATTAAAGAGGGTCTTCTTAGACCCATGAAAGGTTGTGACCTTGATTTTACCCAGGGTTATTGTCCATTATCAAAGTTCACAAAAAGGGCTAGGGCATCTAGATGTCTATACAACCCCTCTTGAGATAAGGCCAAGAGGATCATGTCATCAACGGAAATAAAGATAAATATCTAGAGCTATTAGAGAAGACACCCCTCTCCTTCTTGGATGTACTCATGTAGGAAGGACTCTAGCTCATCAAGGTAGATCCCAAATAATGTGGGGGATAAAGGGCACCCTTGCTTAACCCTAATGGTAGTGTTGATGAAATATGATGCCCCATTGGCTATGCAAAAATGACCAAGGATTGGCTTGTATAGGCTCATGGTGGTAGTCAATTAGATCTTTGAAATAACAATGTCTGTCTTTAGCCTTTGGAAGAATGCCTCTTGGGAGATGGAATCCAATTTTGGTCATCCACAAAGCAATAGTAAACTTTTGAAGAGTGATTTTGCACATCCTCATTTATGACTTAAAGTGTAAGGATGTGATCAATGGTTTGGTTTACAGATTGGAATCTAACATGTCCTCTAACTCTAAATTGTTTTCGCTCAAGCTCCCTAGAGAGCTTCAAATTGAGGATCGTAGCCTATGGTTTCAAGAATGTGTGGCCAACCATGTTTGCCTTGTAGTTATTAGGATATATGCTAGAGCCTAATTTGTGGATTACATGAATAATGTGGCGTGACCAAGATTGTGAAAAACTTGTATGGACCACATGTTTGAATAAATGACCAGCTAACTATCCACAATGTGAAGACCCTACTTGAAAAGTTATGCCTAAAACACTTACTCATCTGCTACTTTCTTGGATATGTTAGTAAGAGTATAAGTGGCAAGAAGGTGGGGAGAGGTAATTCAGATTTGGGCTTGCCTAGGGATATCATAAAGGAAGTATGGGAGAACATGATTTAGGATCAAGATTAGGTAGGATATGGGAGTGGTGAGGGAAGATGGCGTGCTAGAAGTTTTTGGGAAGCAGATGAGGGAAGCACTCAACTCCCACATCTTATGGGAGATAAAGAGGTACTTCTCATGGAAGAGGAGGTGGCAGTAGGAAGCCTTAAGATTGAGGTATGAAGGTTGAGCTTGAGTGAAGGCAAGTCGAAGCTAGCTTTGGAATATTTTACATTTATCGTTGTACCATTAATCCATGGAGCAGGATCTGGGTTTTGGGGAGGGTGAGTTGGTAGGGTCGAGTTGGGGAAGGATTTAAGGGTAACTTTCCAAATGGTGGATGAAAGATAGGTGTATTTAGCAGAGGTAGAGTCAAGGGATGAAAGTTGGGACTCGGATTAGAACATTCAACAGAGGTGGGAGGTAAAGGTGTTAAAGTCACCCTCATCAAAGAGAAAAGTGGTTCGAGTTGGGTTCAAGACGGGAGGGGTCAGGGGAAAGGGGTGTTAGTATGAAGGGAGAAAGATAAAAGAGCATGGTCAACCAAGGTGACATGGATTACTAAGAAATGGTGAATGAAATGGAGTAGTTCATGATTGGACATGACATAATATACTAAAAAGGCCCCTCCACCATGGGGGTAGGTATTTAAAAAGTGTGAATACAAAAAGCAGTGGAGGTTTTTAATGATCAACAACTCATGAGATACACTGAGTTGTAAGAGGTGCTTGGCATACCCTATCCCCAAATCTCATAATAGATGAGACATTGAAAAATAAAGTACTCCTTTGTTTCAATCATTTGTATATGCAATAACTAACAAGTTCTATCCTCCCATGAATTTGATGCTCAACCTCTATTTGTAGCTTGTGAGAACCCATGTGAAACTGGCCCAAAGGTATCTTGAGCCTATGCATCAATCCATAGTGCATAAAGAGGTTGAACAATGAGGTGGTCTCTCAGCTCCAAGAAGTGCTCTACATAGAAAGCCACCTTGGGCTTCAACCTTGCTAGCAGGTCTAGCAAAGTAACTTGAACATACTATATAAATGTCATCTCTGGTAGTCTTGTTCATCTCCTGTTTATTTTGCATGATATGCCTAAGGGTGTTTAAAGAGTACCCGAAAGGAGGGAGGCGATCCACCATTGAGATACTGACCAACTAGAGAAGGCATGCAGTGAAAACTAGCAACCGTGAACTTGACCTACAGTTTGTTCGAGGCGAGGGCCTCAAAGGATTAAAATGCAAGGTATAGATAACACTTCCTATTGGTTGTCGGGTCAATGAAATGCCAAATATGATGCAAGAATGAGACCAATCTGAAAATGGTCTTAAGCCAAAAGGGGTGGGTCTTGTTATCCACCATTTTTTTTTAACATTTTGGAGATCCTAAAGGGCACCCTTTAGGACAAGGAATATTGGATGTATTTGACATGCTGTCACATTTGATGGCAAAGAAACAATAAACATTTGTATGGACAAGGCTATTGTTAATGTACAAAGGTTAGAGGCAAGGTTGCTCTATCTTGAGGTCTTGTTTGGGTTGTCTAGATTTTGTATCCCTTTTGAAGGGCTAGCTGACACCTTTAATGAACTTTAGATGCATTTGAATTCGAAGCAACTATTGAGAAAGCTAAACCCAAAGGGCTTGGAGGCCTAGAAGAACCAAGGACTGGACAAGGCCTAGAAGAACCAAGGACTGGACAAGAAACATTGAAAGCATCACTGCAAGGGGCAACTCTTGTAATATTTCAAGGAAATTTGACCCTAGGTTTTTCCTTCATTAGCTAGGGTTTCAAAAAATTCTTTTTGTACAAACAATTCAGTTCAATTCAAATGATATAATATTCAATACATAGTTTTGATTTTCAATATAAAATGAACCCACAATATATTAACCAATACAATAGACATGGCTCCAAAGAAAATTTAACCCGATTTGCATACAACCAATGCAACAAACATAATTCTAGACAAACCCTATTCATCTCAACAGTACCACAAAAAATGCGATTTATATGCAATTGATAAAAATATGATACAATAGAAAATATACTCTGGCCTGTGCTTCCACTATCTGCCTTTGTCCACATCAATAGTCTCGATCTATTGCAATTTAGAACTTCGCATTTCCTCAGATCTTAGATAGAAAACTCGCACTTTATTAAAAGGTTCGAACCAGTGGCTTCGAATACCTGAAGTCTTACATATCAGTTATAGGGTGGTGGACGATAATTCTACCCTAAAAAAAATGCTCGGTTCGCTTCAGGATCCATGAACACTTCCAAAGGTCTCGCTGTTTCGAATTATTAGCCCTTTCCTTGGACGTGTTGCGAATTGTTCCACATTTGCAGTTTGCATGAGAAGTGATGCACAACACAAGGATGCTGGGTGTTACAAGGCATGGTTTTCTCCCAAAATTCAGCTACAATTTGACTCCAAACCAACTCACAAGTAGACACATCAAAGTTTCGGTCTTAGACAAAGAGAGAAATTCATTGCCCAGGATTATATTTTGGCCTCAAAAATTCGTATAGCTTAGGGGTTGTGGTTTGCTTCATAGTGATTTAATGATTTGCCCAAACTTAGAAAAACTCGACTTGCTTTAAGATATAAGGACTTTGTTGCTATTGTAGGAAGAGAAACCTCATGTCAAAACAAATAGGCAGATAAAGATGCAAGAGATTGATCAACTAGGGTGGAATCTTGCACCTCTAAAATTGATTGGTAAGAAGGGGTCTTAAAACCCTCAGAGCTCTAGCTCAAGAGATCAAATGATTTGATCCCCACTTGATACCCCAAAATGAATTCAACCCTCTTGTATTTATAGATTTCCTAGAGGGGTCTCTTATTCTTAATTGATTGAGTAAATTTTACTTTAAAACCCAATTTTGGGTTTCTTTGCCCAGTTGCCCCAAAACGCGCCCAAACATTGAGTATTCTGGGGTTTTCCCCTTTATTGAGGATTATAGCCTATAGAGATTGATAGGCTACTTCGTCTCTCATTAATTCTCAATTTGAAGAGGACATTACAACTCCACTAGGTGTAACTTTGGTTAGAAGGAATGCTTTTGAAAACAAGGATCCCTTATTATACATGTCTGAGGAGGTTCATGATGAATTTAAAGAGTTGGTACTTAGAAAGATTGGTTTTTAGGGTACATTGTACTTGAAAACTTCTTCCCCAAAAGATTTTGGTGGTAAGGATCTAAATTTTCATTTAGACTTGATGGTATAGTTAGGATCAAGAGTGCTATCATGAAGGATGCAATTGTTAGTACAACCCTAGAAGAAGGTTTGTTTCATGTTTAAACTCTAACATTATAGAATCCTATTACAATTTTGAATATTGTCTTCAACCTTGTTTTACTCTATTGCCTTTGAGGGTTCGTTTGGTCACATATCAAGATGGGGCCTTGCCTTCAGTACTTATATAATATGTAGCTAATCCATTTTTTAGTTGAACCCCTTAAAGATGTGGCTTTTATTTTGTACTGCCAAAGGATCCCACTTTATTGAAAGTGTCTTCAAAGGCTATTTTGAATTGGAATAGTCAAGAATTAAGATGACATGTTTTGGAGATCTAATTACAAGGTTGTCTTGGACCTTTAAGAGTTCAGATGCTAGTTAGCTCTGCAACTCGAGATTGCACATAGGAGATCAAATTACAAGGTTGTCTTGGACATTTAAGAGTTCAGATGCTAGTTAGCTCTGCAACTCGAGATTGCACATATTATTGTTCTCACAGGGAATAATCAAATGTAAAAGGCCATATGGAATTTTTTGTTCAGGTACAAACTTTTTGGAATCACTATCTATCCTATTTCTAAAGGGAATTCCAAGTTTAATATAGGTGAAAATATTTGTAGAAAAGGTAATTACCTTTTCAATGGTGAACCTACCTCATTACTTCTGATTCTTCTTGTTCATGGATCTTCTCCTCGTCCTATACATGTCCACCCCAAAGCAGATTTTTGTGCTTGGGTTGAGGGATGTTCATGCTTCAACTTAGATCTCATTATCTACTCTACCTTAGTTTAATTTACTTTTGTATCTTGCCATTTGGTACTTTTGCATAGGAGACTTTTTGGTACTTTTGCTTTGTAATGACATTGTTTTACTTAGCAGTCCCGTTGTCCTACTTTTGTGGTTATTGGTTGGACATTAATAAACTTATCTTATCTTATCTCATCTATAAAGCATAAGAGCAAGTGTTGAAAATGGGAAATGGGATCATATTGATTAAAGGTGATTAGATGTGTGATTTGACTCTACAACATTGTTGTCGAGAGAGTGAGATAATTTTGTAGAAATGAGTAAGGTTGACGAAAATATACATTTTCAAATTTGAAATAGAATTTGGTAGGGTTTACTTGAGCTGACCTATGCATACAAGGCTCAGGGTTGACTTATGTAAGCCTTAGTATTGGCTGATTTAATGATATGTCCACCGTTGGGAGAATGTTTGTCTTGTTGAAGATCCATACATTCACCTTTGAAGGAGGACTTAGGGAGTATTATTGGCATGATTTGAGGAGGAGACCCACCATTGAGGCTGAGCACTCACTTTGGAAGCCCACATCCACACTCAAGAGAAGAGTTGAAGAAAAGATCCGAGGTCTTGCGTGCATTTCTCGTGGCAAAATTCACCTTTGGAGGGCCTTCGAACGCTAGATGCTACATGTTGAAACCCCGTTTTTCCATCGTTGATGGGGATGCCCTTCTCTTTTGGGGGTTGTTTGGGCTAGATTACTACACATGTGGCTCTGATAGCCCACATTGCTGGTATTTTAGATTAATCAGTTAAAGAAGAGATATTTTTGCCCCTCCATAGGCTAGATTAGGGAATTTTACCTAAAAGATCATTATTTTAATGTAAAGAAAGTTAAGCATCTCTTGTAAATAGAGATGCACTTCCACATTATTTTCTCATGGTTGGATTGGGGGAGAAATCCCTTAGCCATTTTTGAAAATTTGTTGGAGTACTTTTGTCTTGAATTTGGTGCGATGGATGGAAGGCTAATGTGCCCCATTGAGGAGATGATTTATCTGATTTTTTTGCAAATTCTTTGATTTTCATGGCTAGGGTTTATTAATGAACAATAATTTCTTAAGTGGTCTCTCCAAGTATTGTGGATTTATTTGTTAAATGTATTAAGTGCAAATTTACTAATCTAGTGGTGAGGGTGCATTCTCTTTACTTTGTTTTTAGATATAGTCTTTCTTAAACCCTAGGAAGATTTCTAGTGACTTCTCTCGAAGTTATATTGGAGCATGTAAAAGTACTATGTGGATCTTATAAGGTTAGTAGTGGATGAAGTTTGTCATCACCATGGACCCATTCATACCTTCTCAAGGGAGACTTGGTTGATCCCATACATCCAATGAAAAAACACTATAAATTTCGGTCTTCCCGTCAACATTCGTACCCTAAAATTCATCCAAAACCATTTTTTGTCTTAACCATTTCTAAGTTCTGACGCACCATCCTACCTTGCCACTATCCTCTCCCATCCAACCTTCACCCTAGATCCATCATCCATGTCCTCTCACATATACACTCACTATGATATTCCAGGGTAGCCCTAGATTCAAGTTACCTACTTGCCCTCTTCTTGCTTCTTATTCTTAGAGAGAGACATCGAAGGGGCCACTTGGATTATGAACAATAGCAAAGTATCAAACGAGGAGGGTTTCCAGGCAAAGTGATTTTGTTATGGTTTCTCACTTAGTTGATCTCTTCAACCATGTGGTTTGTATAGGCTTTCCATCAATATGGTCACATCACATCAATCACCTGATATGCAAATTGTGCCCTAGCTCGAATATCAACAACTATAGGATGATCATTGTGGGTCACATGTTCCCAATGCTTTTTGCTATGACTCTTCATATGATGCTCACTAGTGAGCTTGAGTAGAGAAACCATAGAGCTAAGGGGTAGGTCAGATTTTGACATATTGATTAAATTGTTGATCACATATTCACTACTCTCCGAGCCACCATTGAGGAGGCACAACACCGCTTTTAGAAAGTCTAGTGCTGCTTTGTAGACTTTAAGAAAGCTTTTGATTTTGTCCCACGAGAAGCTTTGTTCCAAAGGTCTAGAGGCATTGGCGTCTCCTAGACCTTGCTAACTACCATCATGTGCCTATATGAGTCGATCCTTGGTTGTCTTCACATTGTTCACGAGGTGTCATAGTTTCATTAGGAGTGCCATTGAGGTTAAATAAGGTTTCCTTCTAGTCTCCACATTGTTTGGGATTTATATTAATGAGTTGGAGGCCTTTCTTCATGAACATATCCTGAACAATAGTGGGTGCCTCCTCCACCAAGTTGTGATATGCATCATGCATTTTGCTGACGATGTGGTCCTTCTATCCTCATCTTTAGAGGGCTTACAGAGACAATTGGATGCCTTAGCTCTTTTTTGTAACCTTAGGTAGTTGATGGTCAACCTAGGTAATAGCAAGGTTATGATCTTGAACAGGTTGTGTTATCTTCCAAAAGTGGGTGACCCCATGGGATAATTTTTCTCCTAGAGTTGTCTTCAGCCGACAACCAACAACCCTTGATAACCACTAGTGTAGCCGATATATTACGCCATTTGATCTTCGCTCCCTGAACCAGTCATATGTCCCTTGCCCATCTGTTGAGAGCATATGTTTAAAGGTGGGACATCCAATCCTAAGGTATGTTTTTCGTTGTGTAATCAGGTGCTTATGCTTGTTTTTCCTTTAGCACTTTGGGCATGGATTATTGGGTGACTTGGAAGAAGGGAGGGTTTTGAATGTAGTCTTGTTCCCTCACCTTAAATGGGGGTTTAATCTCGAATCTTAGTACCATGGGATCTCCCTTATTGGCTTATAGCTTCAGGAAGGGCACTACCTGGGAAACCCTGATTTTGGTAGCGCGGTCCCATTTTCCCATTTCACATTTTTCACTCCCCTGCGCACATTACAAGCCCTATTGCATCATCTTCCCTCTCTAGGTCCACATGAACAGGGGCCCACAAGGCACTGATATATGTTGATAGGTGGTTGTCATTGATGTCAACCTAAGCGGCACTAGGAGCTACCTCGATATTAGTTGGCAAATTTGAATTGAAAATTTGTGGTTTCTTGCATCAAAATCCTTCTAGATAGATTCTCCTCGAAAAGATGTTTTTGATGGTATGTGGCATGCCACATAGTTCTTCACAGTTTGAGAGATATTTGCATTTGAGTTGAATGTTAGTTTTTGTAGCATCAGATGGTGTTCTAGTTTTGAAACTTGGTATAGCTAAAACATAGGAGTTCTCCAGTCAACAAAAATTGTTTCCGGAAATTCCACCTAAAGATGTCTCAATTAATTTAATTGACCATAATTAAAAATATCCTAAGTCTAACTTACAAAAAGTGGTTAATTAATAGGAATTAATTGAGAAATGTGTGAATATCTAGAAACTCGCACGGGTCGACTTGGAGACAATCTCAACCATCGACTAAGTTTTAATCATGGGTGTTGGAGTCCCAACTAGAGATTATAAGAAGAGGTCGATTGGTAGATGGAGAATACACTAGTGGATGTACTTAGTGATTTGGATAGTTTGATTCTCCAGTACAGGTGATTAGTAAGAGAGATAGAGTCAGAGATCGAGTAGCAAGTGTTAGAGGGGCAGAGACAGTGAGAATTTGGAGGAAGGTTTCTAGTTCTAGAAGAGTTAGAAGAGAAGGCCGCATGAGATCTCCTGATACAGTCGCAAGGCGTGCACAGATTCCTCTGACAAGTTGTAGATTAAGGTTGTGCGGGTTTTCCCGGTACAGTCGCGAGGATCACGCAAATTTTCCGAGTATAGTCGCACAAATTGCGCGCTTACATAAAGATCAGTAGTGAAAGCGCAAAAAGGCTTGCAAAGGGGTTGGATGACTAGTTGTTTAGAGGGACCTGGAATCAGGATTTTGCTGGTATTTCACTTGTAGTGGATTGCCAATGTTGGGCATCTAGTTGTACTCATATTTTCATTGTTGCATAATAATAAAAAGCCCTCATTGCTGCACCGGTTTTCCCACATTGGTTTTTTGTGGGGACTTTTGTCCAAAAATAATTGTCAATTTTTATGTGTGTGCTAACATTTCTCAGTTCTTATTTTTGCTTCCGCAGTATTTTATTTAGTGAAGAAATTGCAGCATCATTAATTCGTATCAATCAAAAAATTAATATGCTGTTAATCAGTTAGGAGAATGAATTCCAGTTGCTGCATTTCAAGGAATTTCCACATGGTTTAAGAGCATCTTTGATGGACTGGAAGCGTAGAGGCGAAGAAAGGAAAATTCACTGTTCAGAGTGAGCAGCAAGACAAATTTTTTGGGGCTTTGCAGTGCATAGCCAGGCAGTGCGAATTGCGGGGCAAAGGTTTGATTTTCCAGTTGCGGGAAAATTCAACTTGTCCGGAATAGTGATTCCAGCAGGTAGAGAGAGCAACAACTTAGTTTTTTTGCTGAGCAGATTTCTTGTCTGGGCGCAGAAGGGTTTTGCAACAGTTTGCTAGAGCAGAATCAACGTCGGGTGGAAGAGAAATTGCACACACTTAAGGGATTTTTTCTCAGAGGGCTTTTAGACTCAGTTTTCTGAAGGGAGTACTTGATTTCCAATTGCAAAAGGCCATGCGAGTTTTCTAGGCTAGCTAGTTTGAGTTGCTAAGATTGTAGTTCGTGTGCTAGTTTCCAGAAAAGGACATCTGAAATGCTGAGCGAGTAGTCTTAGAGAGGAGTTGAAGGCAAAGCGAGTAAGTATAGTAGTTTTGTGCATTCTAGAAGGGAGTGTGAATTACAAAGTAGGCGGCCAAGCATGAAGGAGAAGGAGATTTCTAGTCTCCAGTTATTTGAGTTTCATGGATTTGTAGCGTTCCAGAGATGGACGTACGAGTTTGACAGAAGAGGTCATACGAGTTAGCTAGAATGCAGATTTGGGCAGCAAATCAACTTCCAGTTGCTGGAGACAGGGGCTGGAGGAAGTGCAAGTTGTCTAATGCGAGTTGCAAAGCGAAGCAGTTTCCTTGTAAGGGACAAGGCTCAAAAGGAGATAGTGGGGCACCAGATCTAGGTGGAGGAGTATGAGATTCCAGTGTGTTAGATGGGCAGGGTCCAGTGCAATTGCAACAAGGAGATTAGTCAAATCAGTTATAGTTTGTTGTAGCGGGACCCTTAGTCACCGGATTCGCCGATTTTAATGGTCGAAATTCGAAATTCGGCGAATTTTATGCTGCGGCGAATTTGTTCATTCGAGTTCGCCGAATTTAATGGCGAACTCGAACTCCAACCCGAATTCGAATATAATCGGCAGAAATTCGTTTAAAATCGATTAAATTCGGCTTTAAAATCGGGAAAAAAGTGTTTAAATTCGTTTTTATTTTTTCCGCGGGCTTTATTAGCTGAGTCGGTTATCGGGTTAGGGACCAGGGTTTCAACGTTCATTTCGCCGCGCTCGTTCCTCTGCTCACGTTCCGGACCAGGCTTCTGAAGTTCACGGCGCACGCAGACGTTCAGGGTTCACGCAGACGTTCACGCAACGTTCAGGGTTTCAAGTTTCAGTTTCATTGACGTTGCCGTCGGCCCGTCTCACTGCTCCGAGCTCAAGTTTCAATGCTGCCGTCGGCCCGTCTCACTGCTCCGAGCTCAAGTTTCGGGACCCCGACCCGTGGGCCGTCACCCAGCCTGCAGGCTCCAGGTAGGACATCCAGACTACATGTAGGCTAACATTGACATATGAAGATACCACGGAACAAACAATATGATGACCACTTGCAAAGAATGATGCTCGATAGATGGAAAATATATGGTGTTGTATCTCAGAAGTCATGCGATCAAGCAATGTGTCACAGCCTGTGGCAAGCTGTTCCGTCTTTTTATCGCTGACTTCATCTAATGCAATTTCTGCCATTCCTTGAATGTCAACTTCCATGATTATCCCAAATGATTAAAACAAACACGAGAATTCCAAACCTGGAAATACTCAATACATTTGTTTGATTGAATAGGGTTATACTGAATTTTTCTTCATTTTAACGGAAGACCTGTTCTTTTAAGAACTGATCTTGTTTCCCTTTAACAGAGCACCTCCACAGAGGAAATGACATTCGAAATGTGACTAGACGCCCATCCAGATTTCCTTTAAAATAGTGTATCTATGAATAGACTAGAGATATTGATTAGTTACTGTATAATGTATTGCATTTTAACACCTTGACCATGTCCTGATAAGTGATAAGTGATAACCAAATATATAGAACTAGAAACATGCCTCACACTACATGCTTCCCAAATTTCTGAAACAAACACCATAACTCCAAACCTACAAATACTCGATACATTTCTTTGATTGAATAGGGTTATTCTGAGGTTTTGCTCATTTTAATGGAAGACTTATTCTTCTCAGAAGAGAGCTAGTTTCCCTTTGACAAAATATATCCACTAAGAACATGCCATTTCAAAATGTGACTAATATCCATCCAGGTTGCCTTCAAAATGGCATCTTGAATAGACTGAAGATACATAGGCTTTCAATGTCAGTTAAAGGCTAAAGCACAAAGCACTGACCCTTACGTTTGTTATTTGAAGGTAAATTCATATTTATGTTTAAGTAAAGTTGCAAAAGAATAATAAGTTCATAGTATCTGTAAGAAAAAACACCATTTAGTAAATGCCATTGGATAACAGCAACACCAAAAGACTATGCTTCAATGTCCATTGGATAACAGCAACACCAAAAGACTGTAAACAACCTTAAACAATGAGTTGATTGTTGCCTCCTCTCCGACTGTAAACAGCCATGAACAGTTAGCTGAAGGTGACTTGGAGAATACAGTGACAGGGAGCTCCTTTCTCGGCCTTCTATCAGACTATCCACACAAATATCAGCCTGAACTCGTGCTAACTCAACCTGAAATCTCCCTTCTGTTTAGAATTAAACTCAGCCTAAAATCTCCACAGATTTCGGCCTATACTCAGTCTGAAAACTAAATAGGCTAAATTGAATTATTGAACAGCGTAGTGTTTAGTAGTTTACTGTTCAGTGTTTTGCATTTTTATAATTATATTGTTTTCAAATTTGCAGACATTTCAGACTTTCAATGGCACCACCAAAATCAACTGCTGTAGCTTGGAATTTTGTCCAAAAAGATGGTAATAATCTTTCATGTCAGCTGTGTGGACATAATTTCACTGGCAGTTTGACTAGAGCAGTGGATCACCTTCTCGGTATTACCAATGGAAGTGGAGGTGGTGTTGAATCCTGCAGTAAGATCACGGATGAACAAAAAGCCAGGGTGGAGAAAGACAATTCCAATTCACAGATGCAAAAGCAGAAAATGATAAATAAGAGGCAGCGAATTGAGAGGGAGATTGCCATGTCTTCCTCCAACACCATCAATTCAGTTTCAAAGATTGGTGGATCAAGTTCTACAGCTACTCAAGCAAAAACAAGTGGAACGAAAACATTAAATCAGTTCTGGAAACCTGTTGAGAAACAGGAAGTTGATGATGCTGTTGCTGAGTATTTTTATGCATGTGCAATTTCCTTTAATGTGGCGAGGAGTCCATTTTTTAAAAATGTAATTAAAAAGGCTATTGATTTTTTGAAGGGCTATGTTCCTCCTGGATCTGAAGCTTTAAGGACAACTTTGCTAAAGAGAACAAAAGACAGAGTGACAGGAAAGTTGGCTGATATTAAAGAGTCTTGGAAGCTTACAGGATGCACAATTTTGAGTGATGGTTGGTCAGATTTGTGTCATCGCCCATTGATCAATGTGCTTGTTTATTGTCCTCAAGGGGTACTTTTCTTGAAGGCAATAAATGCAATGGATCAAGTGAAGACATCAGAATTTATTTTTGGAATTTTGGATGAAGCCATTCAAGAGGTTGGGGTGGAAAATGTTGTCCATGTTGTTACAGATAATGCATCAAATTGTGTTGGTGCAGGGAAGCTGATTATGGAGAAATATAATCAGATTTATTGGACCCCTTGTGCAGCTCACTGTTTGGATTTAATGTTGCATGACTTAGCTAAATTTCCTTGGGTTAATGAAACAATCCGAAGAGCCAAAACAATTTCAAACTTCATCATCAACCATCGTCTCACTTTGAGCATATACAGGAAGAATGCATCAAAAGAGTTGTTGAGGCCTTGTGTTACAAGGTTTGCCACTTTTTATATTACTCTGAAAAGAGTTGTTGAGGAAAAAGCGAGCCTAAGAGCTGTTTTTTGCAACACTGAGTGGGAGAGATCAACCCTCTCAAAAGAAACTAAGGGGAAAAATGTTGAAGAAATAGTGCTCAATAATGGCTTTTGGGAAAATGCAAACAAAGTTTTAAAAATTTGTGGCCCAATTGT
>APFE030446330.1:144437-181123 GCA_000404065.3 Pinus taeda
TTTTTCGAATTTCTATATGTCGAATTTTATGTCGAATTTTATTGACAAAATTTTAGTTGGTGAACTTTATTCGAATTTCATGGTCGCCGAACTCGAACTCGAACTCGAACCTGGTGACTAAGGCGGGACCATCATCTCTGCTACAATGGCCCTCAATATCATAGTAGCAGGTTGAGTGTCGGCAGGTGTAGTCAGTTATTCAGATGACAACTGCATAGCTAATTGCAGTTAGTACTCGAGTGACATTTGCAGAACTAGTTGCAGTGACACGGGCAGTGCGAATTGTCCAGTTGCAGAATGCAGGTGCAATTCCAGCCAAAAGAGTCCCAACACAGAGCTACGTAGTTCAGTTTCCAATGTAGGAGGATAGTATGAGTTTCCAGGAGGAAGCATAGAGATTTCTCACAGGGAGATGAGACTCAGAGGGAGTCTAACTTCAGAGGGAGCAACCCCATGAAAGCCAATGCTTCAGGATCTGAGGAGATTAGACTCATTATTTTAGTAGTTGCAACAACAATGCAGAGATAACAACAGAGTAGTAGCAACAACAGTATGAGTAGATCAAAGTTCAGAGTTACAGGACTGGGCAAGGTTCTTCGAGGAGAGCATCAGACAAGTGTTTAACATCGGGTAAGTGTTTCCTCTTGGATCAATACCTTTGCTACAGGGGCCCACAATATTCAGTAGCAGGAGGATCAATGTCAGTTGATGTAGTTAGATTCTAGAGCAACAATTGTAGACTAGTAGCAGTGAGATGCTGAGGAGCACAGAACAGTGTTGACAACAGAGTAGGAGGCTAAGTAGCAGAGTCAACGACAACGCAAATTTCCTAGTGGACAGTGTAGAGGCTAGTAGTAGTTAGAGATTCAAGAGACAGTTGCAACATGTGATCATAGTTGATAGCGTATTTTGGATACTTCTCAGTCGCATTAGTTGCAGCAACAACAACAATAGTGAGAGGGAGTGATAGTTGGATTGCAGTGCAAATGCAGACTTGCCAGTAGTACATGATGTACAGTTTAGTGTCAACAGAAGCACAGATGCAGCATGGTTCAACTACAGTCAGTGGTTGGTGGATAGTGGTAGAAACTATAGTTGTCAGACATCAACAATGTGTACGGGAGGATGTTGCAGAGACAGGGTGTTGTGCAGCTGTGCAACACTAGTTGAAGAGAACACCTTCTCGCTAAGAGGGAGTGCTAGTTTTTGTAGCATTAGATGGTGTTCTAGTCTTGAGACTTGGTGGAGAGGCTAAAACATAAGAGTTCTCCAAAACCTATAAATCGTTTATGGAAATTCCACCTAGAGATGGCCTAGTTAAATTAACTGACCATAATTAAAAATTTCATGTCTAATTTAGGAAAAGCGGTTAATTAATAGGAATTAGTTGAGAAAGGTGTGAATTATCTAGAAACTCACATGGATCGACTTGGAGATGATCTCAACCATCGATTAAGTTTTAATCGTGGCTGTTGGAGTCCCAACTGGAGATTATAAGGAGAGGTTTGATTCTCCAGTGTAGGTGATTAGCAGGAGATATTGAGTTAGAGATCAAGTAGCAAATGTTAGAGGGGCAGAGATAGTGAATCCGGAGGAAGTTTTCCAGTTTCGGAAGTGTTAAAAGAGAAAGTTGGGCGAGATCTCTTGATACAGTTGCAAGGCGTGCACAAATTCTTTTGAGAAGTTGCAGATTAAAGTCACGCGGGTTTTCCTAGTACAACTGCGAGGATCACACAGATTTTCCCAGTACAGTCGCGCAGATCATGTGAGTATAGAAAGATCAGCCTGCGCAAGGGTTGGACGACTAGTTTTTCATTTGGAGCTTGTAACCGAGATTTCGCCAGTATTTCTCTTGTAGTGGATTGCCAGTGTTGGGCATCCATTAGTACTCAGATTTTCGCTCCTGCATAATAATAAAAAACCCTCACTACTGCACCAGTTTTACCACATTGGGTTTTTTTGGGGACTTTTGTCCAAAAATAATTGGGTCAATTTTTATGTGTGTGCTAGCATTTCGCAGTTCCTTTTTTTGCTTCCACAATATTTTATTTGGTGAAGAAATTGCAGCGTGATTAATTCGATATTCATCAGAAAATTAATAAATTGTTAATCAATTAGGAAAATTAATTCCAGTTGGTGCATTTCAAGGATTTTTCACATTGAAGACCCCACTTTATGGGATAAAACCCCACGGGTTAGGTGATTTGGAGAACTTCCATTGGTTTTGGGCACTTAAAATTTAGAATTAAGGGTTTTCTGCCTAGTTTAGTGGAGAGATCATGACTGAGAAAGGTTAATAGGCTTCTAGGTGCCCATATACTTCCTAAAAGCCTAATCCTTCCTTAGGGCATAAACAAACCATTTTTACTTATTAATGAATTAACATTATCTTAAGGCAAAATATGTTAATTTTTTTTTTTTTTTTAAAAGCTCCTAAATGTTTCCTCTAACGTTCATAAAGAAAGTCCCTTCCAAAGTCGTCTAACGACTCATCCTTAGAAGCCCTCTAAAAATCTATAAAAGGACACCTAAATTATCATCCAACATATGAACTTCAACAAATATCTTTAGGAGATTACTTTGAAATAATACGACCCCTGTGGAGCCAGCGAAAATTTGAAGAGCGGGTTTTGGTGACAAGTTTTTCTTTTTTGACTAAGTTTTGTTTGTGTTTGGGATCTAATTTCTAGGCTTATCATTACAGTTGGTTGGGATTCATTTTGTGCAACAAATAGAAGGTTCCATGATTTAGAAGTAGCGGAGATATCAACAGAGAGGGTTAGGGTTCCTCATGTTCAACTGATGGTCACTAAAAACTTGTCTATTCGTGGCATACACATGATGGAATGATTTACGTCCTTTTTGTGGTCAATATTAATTCAAAATTAATCTTTCAGGAAGAGCGAAGTTACAACCTGTTTTGGGAGTGAAGTTAGGGCATATGTTAGGCATAAATCTGATTTGTTCTTTTGTATTTTTGGTTGGGATTTGAGATCCGCTTGATGTTCTTTTGCTGCAAGTCTAAAATCCCTGTGGAAACATTATTTTGGACATCTAAATGAGCAAAGGTTGACATAGAATTAAGTCTCATTTTTGCAGTCATCCGAATACTCTAAATTCTGCTAGTCCAAGCTTCATATAGCCTCTTCACAAAATAGCGACATTTTGGGTGATAGCTCTGAGGAGTCTCGACCTCAATCAACAAGGCTTATTGGAAGGCTACTACAAGAACTAGATTGATATCATCTTGAAGTCTGGTCCGAGATAAAAGGGCTGTTACACATTGTGAAGTCAACCCAACAATAGGCCTACGTCAATGTATATATGAGTCATTGAAGCCAACCTCATCTTCAGTCAAACTAAGCAACTTGAATCTTGGACATCAAGTGTTAAGGAATGTTACCAACAATGATATCTCATCACAAGGCAACAATAATCTGAAAGGGAACAATCGTTAAGGACGAAAGGACTTAAATAAACTTATCAAATCATCATATCTATTCCAGGGTACACTTTGTTATTAGCATCATCATTCAAGGCAACGAGGTTTGGATAAGATCACAGGTATGTTTTATATTGCAACATCATTGTAGTCAATTTATTATTGCTGCACTAACCCTCTTTTGCAGGCAAAGGTAAGTGATTTTTCTGGTTAAAGGGATTATTTGCATTTTCGTTTGAGTAATGGAATTCACCTTGGGTATATCTTAAATTGCAGGTACAAACCTTCTCCAAACATCCTCCAACTGTGAGAGCACCTACAACAGTTCAGGACAAAACTTTGATCTCAAAGAGCAACGTAAGCACAAGGGATAGGCAGTGGACCAATGGAGTTAGAAGCACAAGAAGTGAAGCAGTGAAGTCGAACAAAAGCATTACAACAATAAAAGATCAATAGCAGTATCCCATTGTCTTGTAAATATTTAGTCCTAGAGTCATTTTTTATGTCAAGCATTGTACATCATTGTACTTGGGCCATTGTGCCCAATTCGGGAGCCCAAATTTTGTAAAAAATTTGTGTCATTGCCTAGAGTTGAAGAAGGCAAATTTGTTTTGGGAAAAGGGCTCTGGTTTGTAGTTGGGACAAGGGTTCTTGGTTTGTCAAGACAAGGGTTTAGTTCCTAGTGTTACTGGTCAGTCAAAGAAAATCATTGAAATATCATTGTAACGTGGATCATTGTCCCTGGTACGAGAGTCCACACTTTTGTATTTAACTTTTGTCATTATAGGGTGGTAGGGTGATGCTAGGCAGGTGAATGAAGTCACCTTTAGGCTGGGTCTTGTGAACACTTCAGGGTGTTAGGGTGTTGCTAGGGTGAGTTATGGCTCCCTAGGGTGTTGGGGCATCTTTTCCGCTGATTGTTGATAAAACCAGGGCGTTGGGGCGTCCTTCCAGTGGGAGCTAGAGAAGAATGCTTTTCTCGAGTTCTAGGATGTTGTAGCTTTCTTTTCAGTTGGGGCTGAAGATTAAAGAACTTATTAGAAAAACGTTCAGTGGTTTTTGACTCGAAGGGGGGGTTTTCCACGTAAAATCTTGTGATGATTGTCTTTATCTTTCTGCATTATTGTTTACTGATTTACTAAATAATTGTAATACTGATGAAGATTAACTAATGCTTTGAAAAAGATTAAGTGCTAATTGCTAAGAAACACTAATTCACCCCCCCCCCCCCTTAGTATTTCCAACATGGTACACCTCCTTCCCTTGTCCACATGTTTGGGTCGATCCTGGAAATGTCGCCCTGGAGGTTGATGCAACTAAAAAAACGTTGAAAGCATATCATGGCCACAAGCAGGAAACAAAAGAAAAGAATATTATAAAATGCAAAATATGGTCGAGACAATATATTAGCACTTGGGAAAAATCCAAGCATGAGCTCTACCCCTTCATTATGTCCATCTCCTTGGTTCCTAGGCCTGTTATGAGTGCCTCCACATCATTAAGGAACCCATGCATGTCCCAGCCCTTGGCGGTCGATGAACTGCCCCACCTTAAGGGGGTAATAATTGCTTCTATCATACATAGCATGCTCTTATCTCTCCTGGAGCCCTGAGCAATAATACAAAGAAAAATCAAGAAAAGGAAAAAGGCAAAAGAAGAACGGTGGAAAAACAAAGGGCGGGGTAACTCATGTATCCACAATTGCTCCCTCCTACATGTATATACCTAAATATGTGGACCTTCCTCATCATTACCGTCCTTGAACCCATAACATTTGGCTTTGAGACTTGTGTGTCCCTTTCCACCTCATCATTATTCACATGACCCCTATCGATTGAAGGACGTACCTTGGACCTGTCTTTCTCTTTAGGAGATAGGAACACCTAATAGGGTTGTTTATTAGCCACTCCTACCTAGGGATGTAACACTCTTACATGCTTAAAGCCCCAAATTTGGAAAGGAAATCCATTATGAAGTCTCATTTGGGCACTAATGAATTATTGTGCACATTGGACCTTATATGTAATTGGCAGGTGGTTTCATCATGAATTGTGTAACTTAACTAGGGCCCAAACCCACCAAAGGATCATATTGACATTTATAAGGGATGTGTTGAGAGCCATGGAACTCCATCATGTATTTGAGCATCATGCCATGCCATGGGCACCCTCAACACCTACAACAATTTGTTCATTTCCCCACATTATTAGCGAGATGATGCACTTGGACTAGCGAGACCAAGTTGGCATAGCATGATTAGGGCAATTGATACAAGGCCCAAAGAAGATTTGTCTCACCTTTGAGACTTGGGAGGGAAGTCACCATCATCAAAGCCCTCGTTTGGAGTGGTTTACAGACTTATCTTTCATTAGGAGACCCATGAGACCAACATTTGTGCCCCAAAACCCATTATGGGGCACTGCATGGAAAATTAGGGGCCATCCCTTAATTCATCTTTATTGGAGCTCTCTCTCTCTCATCGTGGCACTTAGAGGACTCAACATGGCCCTCCAATGGTCCTTCATTAGCATGACATCATCAATTCAACTTACTTATGGATGGCTAATTCATAATTTGTAATAGCTACTTGGTTGGCTTGTGACCAAGACTTGTTTCTAGCACATTATTTTATAATTTTGGGGGCTCATTAGGCTAATTCGATTTAGAGAGACTCATAAATAGAAATGAGTCTCATTTGTGAGAACTCATCATCATCACTTGGATTCTTCTCTTGTAAAAGAACTCACTTTTTCTTTGGAGACTATTGGAGATTTTTTGATGCATTTTGACATTTGGAGCTATTTCTTGGTTTCTGGATGGATATATCATATTGTCATCTTGTAAGTGCTTCTTGTTGAATATTTTCTTAGAAATATGTCTAATGTATGGAACTGTTGCAACTAGGTTAATACTATTGTGCCCTAATTGTTGAAAAACATTGTTGGAAAGCTTCCTGGTTGGCAATTGCATATGTTACTCATTGTATGGAAAATGATGAATGTTCTTAGTGGATGCAATTTTGTTTTTATTCCATGAAACTCCATAAATCTTGGGTGGGTAAATATTAAAGGTTGGTTGCTAGGGCATCAATCTTTGCCTCCTTAAGGACAATTTTAGCCAATTTTAAATCATCTAAGACTCCATAGCCCAAAGGACTTGGCACTAGTCCAAGAAGTTTGGTGATCAACTCTTCTCTTATCCATATTTTCTCCTCCTAAATTTCAGTCCCCTAAAGGTAGGGTGAAAATCTAGGGCTTGCAACTAGATTTTAGGGGGTGATTTTTCGGGAATCTGAGGATCTACACATCAAGCTTAGGGTTTAGGCTACCTATTCTGCAAGTTTGGTGGGCATGCGCCTGAGTTTCATCCATACAATCTTGCCCTGGGTGCCACTCCAAGAGGGAAAACCGAGGTTGTTCTCTCTCACTTTGGGGACTTCTTTGAGGGTTGTATGAGCTTAGTATTCATTGGAATAAATCATAAGAACCCCTTTCTCCTCCCTTGCCTTGACCTAGTGAGTACCTTGGAAGTATTTCTTCCCACGATTAGTCATAAAACCCTAGGTCTAGCACGAGTCTTTCCTAGGTTTCTCAAAAGAAGTGAAGAAGCCCTTTGAAGTGTTAAAACATCACACCGAGCTTCTTTGAGGGTCCTATCCAATCACTTGGAGTCTTGATATTAGGAATAATTATTATAATCATAAATCTCAAACCCTAAGTCTTGATCTCATCCTAGTCCTTTCTTGGATAGCATTTAACTTCCCTGAAGCATTGCACCATTGTTGTCTCTCCTTTAATGGGCCTTGTGGAATCATATCACACTTAAATCATGGATTTATTCATTCTAGGTGATTCTCTTCCTACCGAACTCCTCCCATTGGTGAAAGTCCGTAAAGAACAGGGGACCTTGACTGAGGTGACAGTCAGTCATTGCCCCATTGTCATCACTTAGTCTAGTAGTTGTCCCTTAGGTTTTCCCCTCCTAGGGCCCTGCTAAATTATGTGGTAATAGGTTGAAGAAGGCTTCATACCTTCATTTCATCTTTATAGTGGAGGAGATCGAGATCAACAACACATACACATTCTTGGGGTGCAATTTTGGTGATCCCGTTTCAGTTTATGATCGACTCTCCAACCGCAGATTAACAAAGATCATAGATCCTTAACCCTTTTCAAGAGACAGTTCTTTCGACACCATCTTCAAGTCATCTCATCCAAGATGTCATTCACGGACTTGCTTTCAATACCATTATCAGGACATCTCATCTAAGATTTCCCTCATGGACACCCTTATTAGATTTATAGTTCTCTATGGTTTAAGATTTGGGGGCCTTCTTTGCTTGAGTTTGATTGGGCCTCAATTGAGATAGTCCAAACCCTTTTCTTCTAGCACATCATTAGATGTAAGTAGATGGTCCCTCAACACATCATCTTAGAGAGGTTGGGCCCGCCCCTTCTCATCCTTCTGACTTGAGATAATGTTTAGATTGGTCTCTTTTCTACATCACATTTAGAGCTTCGCTGACATGGTGAAGAAGTGAGATTGTTTCCCTTGGTCTATTGTTCTTCAAAGACCATTTCCCTTTCTAACCCTTCGAGGTGGGCTAGAGTTTGGTTTGTGGAAGTTTCATATCTTTTAGAGTTAGTGGGCATTCAAATGGATTGTCTCCCTTTGTTTTGATATTCCTTGTATTCACTTGGCCACCTCTTCCCTACCAAATAAGAGTAGAATAGGGTTATTAGAGATGATATTTATAGGCAATTTATCTAGATCACTTGGTTTAACCCTTAATGAGGGTTCCACCCAAAAATGGCCTTCTATGCTAAGAACTTGGATTTTAGAGAAGGGCACATAGTTCAACCATAGTATACACTTCGCCATTTGGTGCACACTCTTCGCATTCCCCTCAGCTAGTTCAGAGTGGGTTCTAGAGATGGACCACCAGATCAGTGGATCAAACAACATCTGCCAATTATGCCATTTACAGGTGGTTGAGATTAATTAACACTTTATCTATTATGAGATTAGGGGGAAGTTTCATTGCCTATCTGGGGGGACGCATACCCTCATTGGCTTCTTCGGATTCTCCAACCAACGATGTTTAACCTTTTACATACAAGAGTCCCTCAGGCTCCAAATCCTTATTCTTTACCCTCCTACTTGACCATACTCTACCTAGTGGATCGCCTCCTCCTTCACGGTGTTACCTTCCAATAGGGTCACTAAGAGATAAACTGATGTCAACACAACTCCAGACTCCAAGTGAGTGTTGACCCATGAGACCTTCCCTTGCCCGACAATATTTCAACCACACAACTAGATCAGATCCCTTCCCAAGAGACAAATGAGATCCCCTAGGGCCTAGCAACAAAATCCTTTTCTAGGGAGCAATGCAACATTCACATGGGCATCCCATTAGTTCCCCTGTGGACATCCATACTATATTGAGCTTCCTTCATTCAACTTCATTTGTTGGAGAGATGGGTCTACTCCATGATAGACCTAGGTCTTTACTTTTGGTTCTCCTTGTTCTTGGATCTTCTCCTCCTATACACCTTCACCTCGAAGTAGGTTTTTGAGCTTGGGGTTGAAGGTTGTTCATGCCTCAAAATAGATCTCATTGTCTATTCTACATTTATTTTACTTTCTACATCTTGCCTTTTATAGGAGACCTTTTGGTACTCTTGCTTTGCAATGACATCATTGTACTCAACAATCCCTTTGACCTATTTTTGTGGTCATTAGTTGGACATTAAATTTTTTATCTTATTTGATCTTCATATCACCTTGGAACTCATTGCCTCAAATCTTGGTAATCTTAACCTAGGGAAACCCTCTTTGGGATGAAGGAGAGGTGGCATGAGGTTAGAAGAGGTTTGGTGAGGTGATGGTGGCCTTCCTTTTAGTTTCACTCGGATCACACCTGAAATTTAAAACTTCATCTCAAATAGTGCGAGTTTGTGTGATAATAGGCCACAAACTCTGCATGGACAACAATGTGGGGAATTTTTTTCTCACGCATAGTGATATGGTGGAGCATTAGGGTTCGTTCAATTTTTGTCTCAGCCCAATTCAACTCAAGCATGCTAATCCCCCACAATTCTGACCCATAGAAAATTATGGGCTGAATCATAGATCCATGAGGTCCATTTTGGATAACTAGCCCTAAATGTGCTACTAGAAATATCGTTGTTCAAGAAGAGTGAGGGATCCATACTCCTTGTTGATCTGGGCTGAAGTACCTACCATGAACCAAATCTAGGCCCTAAGAATTGGATGCCCAAGTAGGTATAAAGTTGTCGTAATCTCAACTTCTTTTTCCCAAGGAAAGATGTGGATGCCTGTGAGCGTTGAGAACTCTCTTTGAGTACTTGATGATGATCATTACCATGGTTTTATCCAGGTTTATCTGAACTATCAAAGATCACAAAATTTGGATACGGCATCAAGTTGCCTTTGCAAACCCTTTGAGGTGGAAGCCAAGAGGTTCATGTCATTTGTAAAGAATGGAGATTAAGAGTTGACGAAGAAGAAAACCATACGTGCAATGCACATGCTCTTGTGGGAAGGACTCCAACTTACTGATCTAAATACCAAACAAGGTGGGGGAGAGACGACCCCCTTGCTTCACGCCGTTGGTGCTTTGGATAAAATTTGATACATATAAGCTATATGGAGGTGGTCAAGAATGGAGTGAAACAATGTAAAAGTAATTGATGTTCCATGGGGGGGCATGCTCCCCACATTTCCCATGCTGTTGAGACTTCTAGGCGTTTCCCTCAGAAAGTGGTGCTTCTAGCCATCCCCCTGAAAAGGGGGTGCGTTTAGGCACCCCCCCAATATCCTTTAATTCACTTTCACTCCTCGATGTTCATTTTGTTTTCAATGTTCATTGCCCATTAGCGATTTTTAGTTTTAACTTTTGAGTCTTAACTAGAGATATTGATGACTTCACACTGAGTCTTTGACTTGTTACTCTTTACTATTTTTGATTTTGAGTAATTTCAATTTACTATTTCAAGCCTCTATATCTGTTATATTTCTTAGTACTAATTAGATTCTAGAATGATAAATTTAAATCAACGTATCAATATTTTACTATTTCTATTTCATTAATGGTTTATCAATCAATGTATTTCATAAATCATGTTTATAACATTTACAAATTTGAATTTAGTACTATTTTACAATGATGTATCTGCATGGGATGAATTGTTATTGTTGGGATTTTATCATTATCATTGTCAATTTATATTTTTAGAGATGAGGACCTCGATGCTAGGGACCTTGATGTCCCCTAGTCCTCCCAAAATTTTTCCAAAATTTGGGGGTGCTTCCACGTCTCCCATGTGCATCCCCTCACTCCCACATGCTTGTCTTGGAAACTTGGTAGAACCGATGTTATCATAATTGAACTGGTAGACCCCGTGAACTGGGAATGAGTAAAAAAATCGGACCAAAAAACCAATCAACCAAAAAGTACATAAAATATTCAAAATTTAAATAAAAACATATATAATCATGTTCATCCATATGAATCCAAACCATTTATACACAAATATGCAAAAGTTCACATTTATATAGCAAGAGTGCATATAACCAAAATAACACAGTGCAATACATCTCTGAACCAAAAATACATCAACATAGAGGCTGTAGATGGTCTCTAGGGTAAAAAAAATCATGCTACAAAAAATACGTACATATCATCAAAATCATTGCTGAATTGGGATCCTCATGATCAATATCACCCACTAATCGTTAAAATAAGATAGAAAAATATTTACATGTCAAATCGAGATTTTGTTTGAGTAATGGGTACATTTTTACTAGGGTCATGATAGAGGAGTTTAATGACTAATGCCACTAATATCAAGGTACATATAGGGCTTGGTGCTCTTGATTAAATGCTAGTTCCATACCCTTGTACACAACCAAAGCTAATGGAAACGTTGCAATCCTCCTAATTCTGAAATCCTAAGCTACTGGATTTTGATTGGGATCTAAAATCCTACTTTCTCCATATGAAATCCAATAAGGTTAGAAGTTAGAACCACTCTCAAACATCTTGAGTTAATTAATGTTAATGTTAAAATTTTAAGTATCATATTTTTACTTTAAGGATTTAACATTACCATTAAATGCATAGCAATAGTAGGGCCCTAGGCATGATTATTAGGCTACCCAACTCAAAATTATTGTTTTTTTTAATTGTGTTTCTAATGTCCTTGGTGTGGCATTGCATTGAACCAGTTGGTTCAGTGAAAAAGGTTGGTTTGGTACCAAATTGGTCTTTTCTGGTTCCATACCTAGAACTATTTTTTGGGGTTAAACTGTTTTTACTAGCTGGTTACAATGGTTCTGGTTCGATTTCAATAACACTAGGTAGAACATTGAAAATAATAGGTTGCTAGAATGTGCGCTACTTAAAAGTCAACAATCTCAAGCTCAAAAGGAGGCACACCTTTCATAGGAAAAAAATAGAATGTAGATGTGTTAATCTCTCTATTCCAATCAACTTGGCTAATTATTAAACTAGCTTCCTTCTTGTAATATAAACATTACTATAGATCTATTGAATAAAAACCATTGCTGAGATTTTAACACGTAAATAAAAAGATAATGGAAGCAAAATAATAACATGAATCTCATACACATGGACACCTAAGTAATCGTATTTGTTCATATACCCCAGCGAACCCGAATCCGGCGTGTCCGATACGATTTGCTGGAAAATCGTATCCCAAAATTGGATTCAACGAGTCTGACTAGGATTCGTATGAATCCTGTACGAATCTCGATTTTAGGATTCGTATCCCAAAAAAGTGCCTGCCGCGGGTTAAAAAGCACGCATTGCTTCTATTCTTTCATGTTGTTTGTCATTTGTATCTGCATTGTTTGCGCTGTTTGCAAGGAGATAAGGGTTTGGAGCAAGGAGCTAAGGGAGTAGAGCGTTCGACAAGGAGATTCAAGCACCAGGTAAGTGCATTTCAGCTCCATTTTTTTGCATTTCTTATTCTATTACAATAGGTTTGTATATGATTTTTTGTTTACAAATTTGTGCACGTTTGTTCATTTTTTTTACAGTATTCATGGCTCAATCAAAGGCAGCAGTTAGGGGGCAAAGGAAGGGCAAGAATGTCTCCATTGGAGATGCCCCTCCTCCTCCAATATGATCAGAGTTTGCTACAAGTAATGTTGAGGGAAGAGGAGGACCTAGAGACAACATTGATAAATATCCATTGTGGAAATATGTCACAAGAGAGGATGGGACAAGCACCAAGGGGAAGGGACGAGGCAATGTGCAATGGAGATGCAACTTTTGTCACATTGCTTTCAAAAACACATATTTCCGTGTGAAAGCCCATTTGTTGGCTTTACTGGGTTGTGGGATTGGAGCTTGTAAAACTATTCCTTTACAAAAGAGAAAAGAATTGGAAAAGGAGTCCACTGTTGGTATGGAAAATGTGGCTTCAAAATCAAGAAAACCCAAGAATGAAGACCCCCTTCCATTTTTGAGGAAAGCCACCACCAAATTTCCATTTGAGAGTTCTATTGGGGGACAAGCAGCAAAAAGAATAGCAATTGCACTTGGTCCAATGGACAAGATTTTCCAAAAAGAGAGACGGGAAGAGCTTGATCTCACCATTGCCTTCTTCTTTTATCAAAACTTCATATCATTTAATGTTGCACGCTTACCTCTATTTATTGAGATGTGCTAAACTCTAACTCAAGGGGCTCCATCAGGGTATGTGCCTCTTGGGTCAGAGAAACTGAGAACCACATTGTTGACGAAGGCAAAAAAAGAGGTGCAAAAAGTGCTTGAGCCTATTGTAGCGTCATGGCCAACATCTGGGGTTAGCATTGTTTTTGATGGATGGACAGATCCAAGACGACACCCAATCATCAACTTCATGGTGTCTTCCTTGAATGGTCCAGTTTTCATGAAAGTAGTGGTACACTTGGAGAATACAAGGATGCACAATTTATTGGTGAGTTATTTATTGGAGTTATTGAAGATGTAGGTGTTGATTCTTGTGTGCAAATCATTACAGATAATGCACCTGTTTGCAAGGTTGCTGGCATGATTGTGAAAGCTAAATATCCACAAGTGTTTTGGACACTTTACATTGTCCATTCATTGAACTTAGCATTGAAATCCATTGCTTCTGATGTGCTTTGGATTGGTAACATTATTGAGGATGCACGACATATCCGTAACTTTGTGCAAAATCATACAAATGCCCTTACTATCTACAAGTAGTACACCAATCTATCATTGTTGAAGATTGCTGATACACGGTTTGCCTCTTCATTCATGATGTTGAAGAGGTTGAGGGAGGTTAAGACTGCTTTTGGGTCCATGGTTATTTATGAGTTTTGGTCTTTTTGGAGAAAGACAGATCAGGGAGCCTCTAAAAGAGTGAAGGACACAGTGCTAGATGATGCTTGGTGGGAGAGGGTAGATCTAATTATTCAGATCATGGACCCTATCATTTCTTTGCTTTGATTTGCAGATACAGACAAAGCCATCCTAGGAGACGTTTATGAGGGATGGGATTCCATGATTGAGTCTGTGAGGAGCATTATTCTACAGAGTGAGTGCCCCGAGTATTAGACATCACCAAAGGCCTTCTGTGATACTATACATGATATTCTTGTCAGCAGATGGGACAAGAATTGTACACCTTTACATTGTTTGGCTCACTCATTGAACCCCAAATACTACAGCCATGAGTGGCTGAATGGCGTACCTTCCCGTAGATTCCCTCCTCACATGGATGGTGTAATCTCACAGGGGAGGAAAGAGGCATTCATGCGGATTTTTCAGGATAGTGCATTGCTTGATGAGGTGGAGGATGCCTTTGCAGAGTTTTCCACTGGCAATGGTTGATTTGGAGATTATGATGTGATTAGAGACAGGGGGCTAAGAAGCCCTATTCTTGGTGGGCAAATCATGGGGCAACAAGCCCTCCTCTTCACCAGTTAGGCATGAGGCTCCTCTCTCAGGTGACTTCATCCTCTTGTTGCGAGAGGAATTGGAGCACATATGGGAATTTGTATAGTGTGAAGAAGAGCAGGCTTGAGCAGTCTAGGGCATAGACAATGGTGTATGTGCACACCAACCTTCGTCTTATTTACAGGCAGAGGGAAGAGTGGTTGAGGGGAAAGACAAAGATGTGGGATGCCTTTCCTAATGATATGGGTATGGACAATAATGTTGAGTTTGCATTGGCCAACATGGATCTCAATGATCCAGTTCTAGAGCCTGTTAGATTTGATGACTTGGAGGGGTCATCCTCCACACCAGCAGATGCAGAGACGACTATGGATACAGGGGAGGAGGAGGATGCAGAGGAGAGCAGTGGGGACCATGATGATGAGGACATTGATGCTGATTCTGATGCTGATGATGAGGATTGATGCCTTAAGGCTTGTATACCTGTAGTTATTTTATATTTTCTATTTCTATTTGTCATTGGCATTGCACCAGCACTACCTATGTAACACATTTTTGATTTGATGACTTAATGAGAAAACTACAGTTGTCAGTGTGTTTATCTTACTATCTTGTAGTTGTAAGTTGTCTTTCATTTATGAATTATGAATCATGATTTATGTGACCACTGACATGTAATTTGAATTTTGTATGTACTATGCATGCTATAGCTGAAGATCTATGTTTTGAAATCAATAAATTTGTAATCATTAATAAAAATGTGTGTAAGAAATAATCTAATTTTTTAATAATATATAATATATATATATATATATATATAATATAAATATTTAAAAATATATATATATTATAATATATATATATTTTAATAAATAATATATAACGAATCCTACGTGCCCTGTTCCGGGGGGTCAACGTGTCCTAATCCGACACTACGAATCCCGAATCCTACGAATCCTGAATCCCCGTGTCAAGTGACTTAGATGGACACATATATTTCTGCATTTCAAATTTGTTGTTTCATTATTAGTTTCTAGCATACAAAGATCCCTTATTGGGATAATGGCCCTTTGAGGAAAAATACAAATACAACAAAACTTGGAGAAATTCCAGCTATCCCTTCAAAACTTGTCCTTCGACCTTGTTAGCTGATTTGGATCCTTCTCCCTTGTTGCCCCTTGCATTCTTCATTGGACTCTGCACACTTGGATGAATGTACTTCACCCAATGATTGAGATTTCAATATCTCACTGTTTTGTGCTCATTAGAGTGTCTTCTTGCTTTAGCCTAGCTTTCCTTTTATAAGTTTGAGTTATTGACTGAATTTTTAATCCTAATCTTCGAAGTGATTGATGGTTGAGATTATATCTCAACATCACTTGAGATCAATGTTGAAAATGTAGTGAAGTAAGGTCTTTTGGCTTGTGCCTTAGCCAATGCAGACTTTGATTTATCTTTCTCTAGCATACATGCGAGATCATGAGATAGACTTCAATTGCAATGAGTTGATTTTTGGTTCACTGGAATGGTCATCAGTAGATTGCCTGCGTAGTGTTGGAGCTTCAGTGCGTTGGAGTCTTCCTCAGTTAAACTAAAGGATGAGTGGGACAAGATAAGTTTAGTTAGGATTAGTTAAGACTGTGGAGACGAGTGAAGATGGGATGAGTTGAGTCCTTAGTTAACTTGGTTCACAACTAGAGATAATCAAGCAGTAACTCGAGCCAGTTAACTTAGAGCTAGTGTAGGTGTAACTGAGACTTGCTTCAGTTAATTGGCAAAAGCAACTTGTTGCACTTGTGTGAACAACTGTTCAAACTTGGCCTCTTGCATGCATCGAAAGTTTATTAAGACAGAGAAGGATGAAGGCACAAAGATTGCTGATTCTTTGTTGTTGGTATAACGCATTAATTGAGGAGCGAAGATCAAGAATTCAAAGAGCAAGCCAGGACTAGTTTCAGCAGGAAACAGTTGTGTGAGTGTTGGCATTATGGCTAATGTGTAGTCCTTGATGTCAACCTAGATGTCAGCTTGTCACATTATGTCACTATTGGATTGAGAAGTGTTGTAGGTAATTTGAATGCTTGTATAAGTGTTGCAGAGGATGAGTAAGAGTATTGACAACTTAGTCACAGGTTTCATTTGAAGTAGTTTGAAGAATTTGTAGTTTGAGATGCATACGCTACTTCTATGAGATAAAGTTGCTTACATATGCAGATGTCAAGAACAAGAGTCACGTACACGACCCTATGTGTGCAAAATAAAATATCATGGGCTTTTTCCATGGATTTTTCCCATGGTAATGAATGGCCGATGCAACATGGTCACGCCTCAAAAACTATATATACATAAGGAGATCTAAGGTTGTGTGTGTGCACTTGGAAATATCGATAGAGTGATCATCTGATCTACTCGCTTGTTTTGGCACCAATGCTCACCCTATGGAGGTTTGGATTTTTTTTTTTTTGTTTGGCTTATTTGTTTTGTTCTGGCACAAGAAACCAAGGAGAATGTCTGAATAATCTTCCATTGGGAATAACCTTGTTGCAAGGGTTATATGTTAGAAATGAGCATGCTGACATGTTTTGAAGTGCAAGGAAGTTTTATACAAGTCTCGTGTTTATTCTGAAGCTATGCATTATTCATAAAGTTTTGGTTAAGCTGCTGAAGTTGGTTGTTGATAGAGTCTGTGACTATTTTATATTTCTGAATGGATCGATCAGTATGAGTCAAAATATGTACTTTGTATTCAGAGTATGATGCTGTTTCAGAATTTAAGACAGTGGGTCAAGATTTGTGTGTACTAAGTATAGTTATTTGCTTGATCAGAAAATAAATGAATGCGGGCCTAGAGTGTCGAATGATTAATATTTTCTGATTCTGTATGCAACTTTTGTTCTTGAATAACACGTACATATGCGGATCTTCTTTTTGAACAATTGCGTATACTATCTGAGTAAATGAACCTTGATTAATATTGCTTTTTGTTGTTGAATATGGTCATTGCTGCTAGTTGGTTGATGAATCTTAGAGCTTTGATGAAGTCACTATGATGAATGGTATGCTGCCAGGGTTTGGTGAAAAGCATGAGAATAATGATTTGAGATCTGTACGCTTTTGTTATGCATAAGAAGCATGTATATACATAGATTTCTTTAATGATTGTCGCGTACATGTTAAGAAACATTTGCCTTGACATTTTCCAACACTTCCTACCGAATCTTGCAAATTGACACATATCCCCATGTCTTAATTACATTCCAGGTGCCATCATGCAATTGGATAAAACTTTTGTTACGATTAACTTACCAAATTCCACCACCCTTGAACTTGAACTCGTATTATTGAACCCATGGTCCACTAATTTGTTGTCCCCTACATTTCAGACGAATTTGAAGGGCTAGGTACTCCGATTGTTGGCCTTCGGGTTCAAGTTAAGGGCCCTTGGGGTGCCCAATTGTAATAATTGGATCATCTTGAAACCATTCCCGAAAGAATGAGATGGAGAGCGAAATATATAGTAATCATCTGAAATGATAAGATAACATTGCACAATATTCCCCTTTCCTTGTCTTCATGTCCTCGTATACTCTCACAGGTAACTTCCCATTCTCATCCAAACTCTGAACTTAGGCGAGTTTGGTATTCTAGTGTACCATCTATCTTGCAATAGTGTGCCATCAAATTGAAAAGTTACATAAGCCCATGTCTAGTTCGTTACATGCATTTCACTTTGCTAGAATATGGTATGTTTTGAACAGTGTCGTGAGTGAATAAATTCCATAGTATTAAATTTTTATTCAATATGGTAAGTTGATTTTCTATTGGAGTTTTGTGATAATATCTTCTTAGTGATGTTATGTCTTTTATGCCATTTTTAATTTGTTATTGTTAGTTATTTCATGTGACAAATTTTTATATTAAGATAAACTCATTATATTATTAAATATTTTGAACATAATTTGAATATAAATATAAATTAAAATAGATATTAAAATGCTTCTTATACATTTTACAATGATAAGATTAAAAAAATCATAAAATTAACTAAATTATAACATTATTGTTATTATTATTATTATGAAAATAATCAATATGTGAGTTATATATATATATATAGAGAGAGAGAGAGAGAGAGAGAGAGAGAGAGATGTAATAAGTTTTTTAATCATACATATTCATCCCTATTTTACCATGGTGATTCTTAATAGGCTTTGTTACAATACCATGGGGCAATACCTTGGTTTACTAATACAACATGCCCAAAAATTTAGAACTCATGTTCATATGACTCTTTTGTTAATTAATCAAATTAATTAAAATGGCACAAATATTTTTGAGATAAATCTCAAAATTTGACTTGTTACTATTATTAAGGATATTTTAGAATATTCCATGGAAATTAAATCTTACCATTCACCTAATAATTATTGATAATTAAATTAAAATATGGAAGTCCTATTATAAAATAGACATATCTATCCACATAATATATATTAAGAAAAAAGTTAGATACCTCTTTCATATCCTTTTTTACTTTTATCTCAAATTATATTAAGGTTTCAAGATTTTGCTACTATGTAGTAAGAGGCTTCTTAGTATTCAATTCTAATAAGTGTTTATACTTATTTCGGAAAGAGCTTGGACATATCTAAAGGAAAGTAATGTGATTATCTTTCATCTATCTGTAGTTGATGACTTACAACACATACTTACACTGGTAACTTTCATCTTTATTAGCCTTAAATGAGTTTTGCAAGGATAGTAAAGCCTAAAGGGCATAATGTTTTCATAGTATTGTTCATGTTTAATGGGATGGTAGCTTGTGCTCTAACTCATTTTATAATAGATTTTGGGGATTTCTCAATAAAGGGACATTTGGAAGAATGCTTTATTGTAGGCAATTGGTTTAGAGGTCATTGGTGTAGATTTTTCAGTTTTCTTTTAAAATCTTTGAATACGAATATCAATTGTGCTATGTTATATGATCATATTTTATGAGATGATGTTATGAATTCTTGTGTAAACCATGGTTTTATAACTTGTGTATGTTGGAAACGCCATTAATTTATCTTTTATGCAAAAAAATGAGATATTTTTTCTTTTTGCTATTTGTCGAGTCTTTCATGAGTTTGTTCCCGAGTCTTCCCAAGTCGATGAGTGATATGCTTGTTATCGCTCAAACTAGCAGGGGTCCTAGAAGGGGATCCTAGAGGGGCAAATGCTAGGTCAAGGGCAGCAATGGAACAATAGCCCACTATCACCTCATCTAAAGCTCTCTACTCTTACAGACTTTCACCGATGGGAGGAGACTTGGTATGGAGGGAAACACTAGATAAATGAGTGAATAAATGGAGAAAGAGTGATTCTTAAAGGCCTATTCAGAAGAGAGACTCAAATTGTGGATTGCTTGCTTGAGAAGCAAGGTGTAAGGCTCTCTAGGAAGGGCCAAGGGGATTTCAAGAGATAGGGTTTGCAAATTAGACTTGTAATGGAGGGGCCTGGTCCAAGAAATATTTGTGGAAACTTGGATTCTAAGTGGTCTTTATGAAGTAGTCTTTAAGAGGTTGCAGGACCACACGGGACCAAGTGGATAGGTCAAGGGGGTGGAGTTGATCAATCAAGGGTATGCTTGACCTAATTGAGGAGGAGAAGGCGATCAAAGGAGGATTTTCAACAATCTTAATGCAATGATCTCAATGAGGTCACTAGCCAAGGAAATCAAAGGGCAAGATTCAATCTCGGAGCTAGGGTTCGAAATATCTCAAAATCCCATTGTCGGAATGTCTTCAAATTTGGAGGGCTCCTAGGAGACACAATAACACAGTAGAGGCTAGGATATCGAATTTTTTTGATGGGCAGTTTGTGAGAAATATGATGCCCTAGGTCCCCTATGGAGGCTAGGCCTAGAAGGAAGAGAGAGGCGATCAAAGGTAAGATTTATGGTTCCTTTGGGAGAAATGGAGTCAAGAAGATTCCAATGATGGTTTCACTTCATCAAGGAGTCTAGAACAATTTCGCATGGCAATTAGGGCATGGGGCAATTGCTCCAAGGTCTTTATACTTCAATGTGCAATATGTGATAACTTATCAAGATAACATTTCAACAAAATATCTTCAGGAACATTCACTTATTCAAACATGGCCCATGACATGATACAAAGCTAATAAAAGACAAATTTCCACTCTTTCACACAAGAAAAGCAACAAATTTCAGCCTAGTATAGCGAAATTCCCCAACAACATGCATGTGACATAAGAAAATGATAAAATAGAATTAAAAGAACACTTACATGTGAGAACAAGTGTATCCAATCATCAACATATGCCAATATAGAAGCTCCAAGACAAAAACGAAGAGATCCAAACATCAAAATTCATCCATCCATCCAATTTCATCCTCCAAAAAGAATAGCGAAAATCTCTTAAGAGAGAATGATCCAATCCAAGTGATGATGAAAGAATGAATCAAATCATCAACTATTTATACAATGTCTAATGAATTTGATTTAGCTAATTTTGACAGAATTTAGCCCCTAGAATAAAATAATGTGCAAAATAACAATAATATTTGGTGACAACCCCACCAGATAGCTCAATAATACATGAATAAGCCTCTCAAGAGGGTTGAATGATCATCAAAGGGAGTTGTCGGGCCTTTCAGGAGGCTTGATGAAGTCCAAAGGCTGCCATGATGAAGAAAATGACTCCAAACATAGTGGAAGGAATTCAAGAAATTTCTCAAGAGGCCTTTGGTCCATAATCTGATCAATCCGTATATTAATATTGTTACCATTCAGTGCCTTGGAATACAACCATGAGGATATGAGTGGGGATTATGAAACAAATAATTTCAAAGGGTTGGCCCCTTGTTATCCAGTCAAGAACCTGTGGTGCTCCCAAGTGGGTGTGGGGCACAAGGACAACCTCATGGGTCTCCGAATGGATCAAATATGCCTATGGACCATCTGTAAGGGCTGGAGTGCTGACATAAAGCATCCATCTGCAGTGGGGCCACCTGGAGCATCTGCCAAGTGCATGGTGCAACTGTGGAGCCGACTAGGCATGGTGGACCAGGTGCATCATCCTCATCCAAAAGGTGGAACATGAGCGATCAATGGACATTGTTGGGGATCCATGAAGTGCTGCTTGCTATGGTGGAGGCCCATGGCTCCCAACGTTCACACTACATGTTCCAATGTGGCCCTCTGTAGGACTAGCACCCCTTATAGGGATACCAAGCCCTAAATGAAGATCCACCTGCAATTCTGCATAAGATCCAATGTGTCCCCTTGCCCTCCATTAGAAAAAATCTTTAGAATAATGAAGTAATAATGCTTACAAGTTATGGGATCAATGGGGCACTTCATGGTGGCATGCCTTTCCATACTGGGCTTTGGCAAGTACAAGTATCTCTAAGCTCAAAAAGGGGTTAACCAAGGACCCAATTAGGTAGTTTCGACTTCTAAAGGGGGTACCATGTTCATAGTACATCATTTAAGAGGTAGTTGGCAAATGATATAATGATGGAATGGAGTGGGGATTAGGGGAAACATCTAGACCACATGTCAAGGTACATTGGGTGGCGATAACAGGGCAAGCCCACACGTGGGTATATAAATGTAGGACGGAGAAAATCGTGGTACATGAGTTACCACGACCTTTATTGTTCCACCCTTTTTCATATGCCTTTTGCCTTTGATTGACTTTTCTTCTTCATAACTGCTCGGGGCTCTAGGGGATGGAGAGCATGATGTGTAATATGTAGTAGTGGATATCCCCTTGAGGTGGGGTAGTTCATCGCCCACCATGGGTTGGGACAATCATGGCTTCCTTAATGATGGAGGGGGCTCATCTAGGGCCCATGGGAACTAGGGTGATGGCCATGCATAAGGGGTAGAGCTCATGTTCGACTTTTGCCCACGTGCTAAATTCGTATGCCCCGACCATCTTTTGCATTTTGTGTACATTTCCTGTGTAGAATGGCCAAATTATGTTTTTTACTTTCTTTCTAGCTGCATCAAGTGGAGGGGGAGGTTAACCCTATGTGGACCCAGAGAACACATGTGGACCTGGATGGGAATATAGATGAATGACGCTCAAATAAGTGGAAAGGGAGTAATGTAGGTGGTATTGGGAAACGTGACCACCCAACCAAAATTGGGATTTCCCATGTAGTACCAACACTAAAGCTAATGGCCAGTAAAGGAGATCCCACGAGGCTAGGATACAAGGGTAACCACGAAACCAAGCAATGGAGACAAGGATACAAACCTAACCCACTCTTTCCGCTGAATCCCCCCCAACAATTCATGCCCAAAAGTGCCCATGACAAGTAAGGAAAACTACTCAACTATACCAATGGAAAGTCATACATTTGGGGTCGGAAGTGTTGAAAAGTGTAACTAGGTTTGGTCTTCATAATGACGTGTAATCATGATTTTATGTAATTGATGTAAAGAAGAAAACATAAAATTATTTTTGTAATGCTTGAATCATGGGTTTCATGATCAAGGAATTTTATTTTTAGTTAAAGCTTCTATTGTGAGGTTTTAGGATTAGTCATCATGTCATAAAGTCTATTAAGTCAATGTCAAAGATATAAGACGCTTTTGGGCATGTGTTTGAGTCTAGAAGATCCTCCAAGACCAAGTCCATCCACTTTGACAAGTCGGCCTTCATCAAAGCAATCTAGATCAAGTTGGCCTAGAAGCAATTGCAAGTCGACCTAAAGTTATGATCAAGAAGTCTATATAAGGAGGCATTCAACCTCCCTCAAGGAGACACCTCACACTTGTGATTCAAGCAGCAACAAGAGGAAGAAAGTGCAAAATAAAGGAGGACGAAAAGAAGACACGAAGATCGAAGTTTTTGGGTTAGTTTTGGATCACTTCTCTCCACATGTGTGAAGAGATCCTAGGGTTTCGATCTGTTGCAGAAAGGTTGAATTGCAGTCACATTAAAGTATCAAAGAGTGGGGTCGACAAGGTCTAGTTTGAAGGATGAACTAACCAAGAAAGAGGAGGAGGCATAATGAAGGCAAAGGGAGATAAATCTCTCCATTATCTTTCTGGTTAGGGCTTCATGTGGCCGCTGTTTGACTGGACATATTTGACTTTGATTGGGCAAGTGAACACTACATATTGTACTCTCTTGGCTCAACTTTTGAAGAATAATAAGAAGAATTGATCAAAGGGTTTCCCCACATTGGGGTTTGTCCCCGGCATGCGCCACATCTTGTGTCTTGTCTTGTACTGTTTTTATTTATGTTCTATCTGCATTTACTGTCATGTTAATGTGATTACTAATCTGGAAATTGATATTGGGCTAGTAAGAAAATTGAAGTAATTTGCTCTTAAGCATAGAACATACCGTTGTTATCTAAAATTAACATGGTTTCAAAGCTAAGGTGAAGACAAAGCCTAAGCAATAGTGAAAAGAGAAATCACTAAGAAGAGCAATCACTGAGATTTGTTGGAGAAGGACAAGAGTCAATGGCCTCTGCATCTTACTTCAAGCCTGATGACAAGCTCAATGATAAGGCTAATTATCATGCTTGGAAGATGTCTCTTGATTTTACTTTGGAAGAGTAGGATGTCATGGATTATGTGCAGGGAAAGATTTCTGAGCCCCCTTCAAATGCATCGGCTACCACGAAGTCAAAGTACAAGAAGGGTGAAGTCAAAGAAAATAAGATTATCAGGGATTCTATTAGCAAACATTTGGTTGCATACATCTCCGATTTGAACACATCTAAGGAAATGTATGATAGGTTGGTTAGCATGTTCAAAGCTAGCAATACAAACCAAGTTCTCTTTCTCAAGAACAAATTGAAGGACATAAAGAAGGGAAGAGGTGAAGATATTCAATCCTACTTCATGAGGATTACTGAGATAAAAAATGATCTTCTTTCTATTGGAGAAGCTATTGCTGATAGGGAGCTCACTCTCATTGCGCTTGGAGGACTCCCTCGTGAATGGCATGTGTTCAATACTACTGTTCTCAACAACGACAGGATACTAGGTTTGAAGAATTGTCGACAAGATGTTTTGAAGGAGAAACGAGGATGATGGAAATGGATATACCTTCAAATAGGAATGATCCTACTGCATTCTCTGCTCATGCTAAAAAGAAGAATGCAGGTACAAAGAAACAATGTCAAGGAAGACCGGGTTTCAAAAATGGAAGGAAGGGAAGATGCTTCATTTGCAACAAGTTTGGCCACTATGTTAGTGAGTAACCTAATAGAAGGGATACACCTCATGATGATGACAACCACAACAACAATTTTAGGGGCAACAACAATCAAAAGAATGGTAGGTTCAACAACAGAGGAAAGAGGAATGCTCCCGCTACTGAACATGGAAATGGTCGCCGTCCCCAAAGATCAAGAAACTCCAGGTATGATGAATCTAATGTTGTTGATAACAAGCAAAAATAATTTTATCTTATAGCTGCCCTCTCTACTGCCTCTCCTCCAGATAGTTTGGGAAATTGGTTGATTGATAGCAGTGTCTCAAGGCACTTCACTGGGTATAAGGAAGCTCTTTCAAATCTAATAGAAAGTGATACAAATTTGGAAATCATTCTTGGGGACAATGCCACTTATCCCGTGAAGGGAGTTGGGAATGTTACTCTTCAATTGAATCAAGGTAACACCATTCATCTACAAGAAGTACTATCTGTACGCGATTTAAAGAAGAACCTAGTATCTATCTCGACAATGAAAGACAAAGGATTCAAGGTGGCATTCATCGATGGAAAGGTATGTGTTTGGACAAGAAATCTCAAAGAAGCATTTACTCTTGGATTCAGGGTTGACAACCCATATCAAGTTGGAGGAAGTCCACTAGGAGCTATGTCTTGCGATACCTTTCTTCAATCCGAACTATGGCACCAGAGGTTTTCCCATCTACATTATAAGGCTTTACCCGATGTGAGAAAGATGGTGATAGGTATGCCTGAATTTAAAGTAGAACATGAAGGTGTTTTTCAAGGATGTGCCGAAGGAAAACATATTAGGGTACCATTCCCCTCCAGTGATAGCAAGACTACCGACATATTGCAATTGGTTCATTTTGGTAAGATGCCCGTGAACTCTTTGGGAGGATATTTATATTATGTTATCTTTGTGGATGATTTCTCTCGCAAGACTTGGATTTATTTCTTGAAGAAGAAGGACTAAGTATTCTCATGGTTCCGTTCTTTCAAAGCTTTGGTCGAAAATCAAACCAAGAAGAAGATTGAAATATTGAGGACCAATAATGGAACCGAATATGAATCAAATGAGTTCAATGACTATTGTAGAGAAGATGGCATTAAGAGGGAGACTACTGCCGCATATACTCTTGAGAAAAATGGTGTTGTTGAAAGGAAGAATCATTCTATTATAGAAGCCACTCTTGACATGCTTCATGATCAAAGCCTTTCGAAGTTCTTATGCACGGAAGTTGCAGACACTGCCATGTACGTCAAAATAGATGCTCTCATCAAGCGTTGGACTCCAAAACTCTCGAAGAAGCTTTCATTGATAAGAAACCTGATGTTTCTCGCTTTAGAATTTTTGGTAGTCCTGTGTATTTTCATGTGCCGAAGGAAAAGAGAAGCCAATTGAATGCATTTGGGAAGAAAGGAACATTTGTGGGCTATAGTGAAACTTCTAAGGCATATCGAATCTATGTGCCTGGTCAAAGAGAAGTGGAGATAAGTCATGATGTCACCTTCGATGAAGATGCTACCCTTGGGAAGATTAGTAACATTCCTATTCGAAGGAAGGACAAGGAAGCAGATTCAGGAAAACGGGAAGAACTGTAGGATGAGCTGATGCTCGATGCTGAAGGACGAATGGATCCCATTGATCCAGCTCCTCATGAGCCCTCCTCGAAAAGGAGACCCTCATGGCTTAGGGAAACTCTCGAAGATGCGGAGAGACATGTTGCACCAAGGGGGACATTTCGTGGAAGTAAGAAGCCGAATGGATACCAAGGGTACTTAACTGCCATGAGCACCATTGTTCAATCTGAGCCTTGCACATTTGAAGAAGTTGTGAAGCACCAAGTTTGGAAGGATGCTATGAACGAAGAGTATGAGTCTATTATGAAGAGTGACGTCTGGGATGTGGTCCCTAGACCCAAGGACAAATCCGTTGTCACCTCGAAATGGATCTACAAGATCAAGCATGGAGCTGATGGAAGTGTTGAAAAGTTCAAGGCTAGATTTGTTGCTAGAGGCTTCTCTCAAAAGGAAGGTGTGGACTATGATGAGATATTTGCACCTGTTGCCCGATATACCACAATCCGTTCGATTATAGCCCTTGTTGCCTCGTAAGGATGGAATCTACACCAAATGGATGTCAAGACAACCTTCTTACATGGTTCAATTAAGGAGGAAGTCTATGTAGAACAACTCGAAGGGTTTGAAGTTCAAGATTGTCAGACACATGCATGCGGGTCGAAGAAAGCCCTCCACGGGTTGAAGCAAGCTCCCAAAGCTTGGTATGAGAGGATCGACAACTCTCTGATGAAGCTGGCATTTACAAGAAGTGAAGCTGATCTGAACCTTTACTTTAAGGTTGAGAATGATAGACCTCTCATCTTGGTACTTTATGTGGAGGATCTCTTTCTGATAGGTGTAGAACCTCTTATTCATCAATGTAAGAGGGAGTTGGCTTTCAAATTCGAGATGAAGGACCAAGGACTGATGCATTATTTTCTAGGGTTGGAGGTTTGGCAAAAGCCAGGTGAGATTTTCCTTTCTCAAGGAAAATACATTGTGAAGCTACTTGAAAGATTTGGGATGGTGAATTGCAAGTCTGTGACTACTCCGGTGGAACTTAACTTCAAGAAGTTATGCAAAAGTGTTGCTGGGCCCGATTTGAGAAATCCTTCTGAGTATTGTCAACTTGTGGGGGCCCTGATGTTCTTGGTGAACTCCTGTTCGGACATATGTTTTGCAGTGAATACATTGAGTCAGTCTATGGTCGAGCCTCATCACATACACTAGATTGCTGTCAAGAATCTCTTGAGATATCTTCGGGGTACAATCACCTATGGATTGAGATACACTACTGGGAATGTGAGGCTCCATGGTTATTCTGATGCTGATTGGGCTAGCAGTGTGGTGGATCGTAAAAGCACATCTGGATGTTGCTTCTCCATGGTTCTGCTTCGATATCCTGAATTAGCAGGAAGCATAAGTCAATTGCTTTGAGCACCGCTGAGGTTGAATACATTGCTGCTAGTATGGCCTCCTGTGACGTTGTTTGGTTTAGGAAGCTCTTTAGTCACTAGTGAGCTGGATACCACCGTGATCTATTGCGACAACCAAAGTGGGATTCGTCTTTTTGAGAATCTCGTGTTTCATCTGCTCCAAGTATATTGATATTAGGTACCACTTTATCTAGGATATGGTACAACGGGGAGCAATAAAGCTTCGTCATATTGGGACTGATGGTTAGGTCGCAGATATTCTTACGAAGTCCCTGGGGAAGGTCAAGGCCAAATTCTTAACCTTTCGTGAACAACTTGGAGTCATGGAGAGACCCTCTTATGAGGGTCCCGTTGGATTTGGATATTGAGCTCTAGGAGCTCTCGACGGCTTGGGTACTTCTTGGAGCGATGAGTGACCATAGGGTGAGTGGTTCTCCTTCCTCTATGATACCCCATATTGAGATATGCATAGGATGAGTGGTTCATGTTCTCTTATGGCATATGAGCAAGATGAGTGGTTCACTTTCTCTTGCCGGTACATCCTACCCATGCAGTCTGGGACTCATGGGAAGTACCTCCCATCTGGCCAATGAGTAGGGAAATGAGGATAGGGACCATAGTACTACCGATGGACATGTCATGTACTATCGTAATGCCTATGCTAGGATGTTTGATATTGATTTGGGATCAATGCAGAGTAGTATGATACACTCTCGATTATTGGAGATTGACTTCGGGTCAGTGGAGAATGATATGATACATTCTCGATCATTTTTTCTTCATTATTTCTTCATAGTTCAGCAGAGCAGAACAGAGTCGGGATGACAGGAATGGTACAAATTGTCAGATGGTTTGGCAAGTGGAGTTCTTCCTAGTTGTGAGGGAATGTTAAATTTGGTAAGTAGGGCTAGACTCCACCTTGGACAGCTCATATGATACAACTGATATTTTTATTGGTTTCCTCTTTCCGAGAGGTGTAGGATTGATATAAAGATCATCTCATTCTGACATGTACAAATTGAATTATTAATTTATTTTGTTTATGGACAAATTGTCAAGGTCGGCCAATAATCTATTGTAGGCTCAGATGCCCAACAATCACATCTATTCATCCTCAACGTTGCATATAAATAGAAGGTGCATTTGCCTCATTTGGACATCAATCATTCACACACATCTCTCTCTCTCATTTGATTGGTTCGTACACTTTTTTGGGCAACCTCTCTCTCCACACATGCGAAGGACAAGACATGGATTTTCTATTTTAGCATTGATAGAATTTCAGGAAGGGTTGACTAGCGTTGACTGAGTTGCTCTTGACTTGATTTGACTGTGTTTTTCCTTGGAGAATTTTTGTTTGGCTAGGTTGCGTTTTTGGGCACAAAAATTGAGGCAATCCGAGTTGTTTGACTAGCGTTGACTATAGGAGGGTTTGACCACAAGTTTGACTATGTTGACCAAGTTTGACTGAGTATTTCATGACTGTTTTGGGCTGATTTAGATAACTGTTGGAGGCCGAGTTGATTGGGTTTGACCGAGCTGTTTTGGAGGATAAATTCTGCCCTGTTGACCAGTGTTGACTTTTTGGTTAGGGCTTCCTATGGCTGCTGCTTGACTAGACAGGTTTGACTTTGATTGGGCAAGTGAATGTTGTATATTGTACTCTCTCTGTGCTGAACTTTTGAAGAATAATAAGAAGAATTGATCAAAGGGTTTCCCCACATTGAGGTTTGTCCTTGGTATGCGTCACATCTTGTGTCCTCTTGTCTTGACTTGTCTTCTACTAATTTTATTTATGTTCTATCTGCATTTACTGTGATGTTAATGTGATTGCTAATATGGAAATTGATATTGGGCTGTTAAGAAAATTGAAGTAAATTGCTCTTAAGCATAGAACATACCATTGTTATCTAAAATTAACAAAGGTGAAGTCAAGGAAGAAACTACTTTGATTCAAGGGTTGACTTGGTCTTGGAGGATTCTTAGTCAAGGGTCTAGGTCTTGGAATTCATCAATTGAAGTCTCTATAAGAAGAAGTATCCGTTTGGGTTTTCCTCTCAAGTTGGTGAGGTTTTGGCCCTGGCTGATTGCATATATTATGTGTCTCTTGTTTCTTTATTGTTTATGCTTTGGTAGCTGTTTGATGAGGAAAGAACACTATAATAATCTAACCAAGAGAAGATCCTAATCTAAAGAAGTAAAAAGCATTCACAAGCTGTTATCATCAAAGAGAAATCTCCTAATCCTAATGCTCTAGATTTCTCAACATGGAATCATAGCTAAGGTAACAAATCAAGAAAGGATATATTAAGAAAGGTACACTCAAGCATTCAAGAACTATAATTTTAGAAGGGCATCATAACAAATCCGGAAGATTATCTCATCCTAAAAGCGTTTTGAAGTCAAGATTTACAAGGAAGTGTCAAAACCCTAGATCGAAGAAGAAGTCTTCACCAAAAAAAGTTCTGGGATCCTCGCTTAAGTCATGATCAAAGAAAAAGGACCTCAAAGGCCCTATTTCCACTCAAGATAGGAAGGACTTGGAGTTAAAGCATCTTGAAAACTACTCATCCAAGGGTAGCTAGATCAAGGGCATTGTCATCATCAAAGATACCAAGGCAATCTTCCTCTCCTTGAAGCAAAGGATTTCATCTCAAAAGAAAATCCTTATCCTTGAAGAAGATCATCGAAGAAGCATCAAGACATCATCAAGAAGTCATTAATGATCATCAACAAAGGGATCAAGTTGAAGAGTTCATCTTCACTTGACAAGTAAGTATCTTTATTCTTATAAATTAAATTTAGTAGAATGACTTCATTTTGCAAGGAGATCAACAAGTTGGTTGGGTCATCAAATTTCCTTGCATGGAAAAGGAGGATAGACTTAGTCCTCGAGGAAAATGAAGTTATTGATCATGTCAATGGCAAAGTCTCCAAGCCATATGATGGGAAAACACTATCTATATATATAAAAAGGGATCTAAGGGCTTAAAGGATCCTAATAGAATCCATCAACGATTCCCTCATCCCATATGTAACAGAGTTGGAGACATCAAAAGGGATATTGATAGGCTAGTAGAATTATTCTTTGAAAGCACGACAGGAAAAATCATATTACTAAGATCTGATCTACGCAAATTGAAAGCATCAAAGGATGAAGGGATATCTACATGTCTCACAAAAGCATCTCTAATAAGGAATCAACTTGAAGATCTAGGAGAGATGTTATCCGATAAATAAATGATTAACATTCTTCTAAATGCTCTAACTGATGAACAAGGAAACCTTGTATCAAAGGCCTATGAAGAGGAGAAAGCTATCCCATTCAATAATTTGTGGTCACTATGCAAGAGTGAAGAAAACAAGTTGAAGGCAAAAAGTGATACATGATCAAATGAGCAGGGTCAAACATTATTTGTCATGTCAAGAAGCAAAGGGATACTTGGCAAGTTTGGTCCTTAGAAAAAGAAGAAGATCAATATATCTCAAATCCAATGGTATGGATGTCAAGAATATGGGATTAGAGAGATTGTCCTAAGCTCAAGAAGGACAATAACAAAAGAAGTAGAGAAGAAGCCCATATTACTGAAGAAGTGAAAGGAAGAAATCCAAGAAAGAGGAAGTAAAAGATCTCTACTATGATTGAGATAGTCTTCCTCACCTAGTCCTTTTCAAGTTTCTGTTTCAAGTTTTTTCGTTGTAAGATATGGCTATCATGAGTCACTAAGAAAGCATGATGGATGCATCATGGCATCATAAAAGCATTAAAAGCAAGAGCTCGTGAAATCATCGTAGAGAAGCATGGAAGATAGAAGTCTATGATATAGCTCTTGGTAACCTCATTAGAAACATAAGTGGCACTTATGGGAAAAGGGAAAAAGTTATCTAGTACAAAGCTCATCATACATCAATCAAAAGGAAACATCTGCTCAATGAGGATATGCAAGATCCACTGTTGGAATCTTCATTAGAAGATTCACTGTTTAAAAGGAAGCAAGGGTTTCATCAAGAATTCCAACTTGTGGGAATTCATGGGATGATGGTATGATGTTAAAAGAAGTAAAGCAGGTCAAGGTATTAGAGATCTCTCAGTCAGGGAAGTTGATGAAGATAGTCTAAGATGACATAAAAGAAAATGAGGTATGTATGCTTGTATTTGGTAAAATAGAATCATGTCATATGGTTGCAGGTAACATGGATACATGCTCTATCTCGAGAGCATGGTCAAAAGTTAGGATCTCCTCCTTTGAAAGGTTGTAGGAAGGCGTGGGTCACACATTGACTAGATGAAATCAACATAATATGTCCTCATATGAACTATGAGGTGGTTGACAATAATTGGAGGAACTCTGATTGAAAGTTCTGTTGAAGAAAGTGTAACTAGGTTCGTTCTTCATAACTGTACTTTTGATATTTGTATCTATTCAAGAAAAAGAAGATTATTTTTGTTATATTTATCAATGAGTTTCTTACTCATTGAAGTAGGTCAAGCACATATTTAACTGCTTCTAGGAAGTCAAAGAGTCAATGTATTTATTGAAGACCCTTAAGGGCATGTTACACCATGTATATACTTGTATAAAAGTCAAAAGAAATCTCTCCAAGCAAAGTCAAGTCCTCTCCATTCAACAACATCATCCGAGGAGCAAAAACGATGAAGAATCTCCAAGTCGGCCTAAAGACATCAAGTCGGCCTAAGGGAGGGACAATCCTCTATATGTAGAGGTTGTCCACTCCCTCATAATGACAAGCAAGCATTTCTGAAATCAGCGAAGACAAGAAGCTAAGAAAAGACCGGAATAGGACGAAGATAAGGAGCCTTTAGTGCAAAGAAGGAGAAGGAAGTCTAAGCGAAGGTTGTAGGAATGTTTCTAGGGCAAAACACAATTACACGTGCGAGAAAAGGAGTTCTCACTGTGGTCATAACAACAACAAGACAACAATGTCATACTCCTCATTGTTTGGGCTTGAAACTTAGGCCTATAAGGCCTCCCACTAGAGCGAAGAAGAGACTCTTATATGAAGGAGAAAGGAACCAAATACACCACGAAACCTCCCACATGTGAGAGAATTTAGGGCTGCAGGACTGACATATCAAGTCTGCACCTACACATTGAAGAAAGAGCTTGGTTGGTCAGGAGGAAGGAAGAAATCATCTTTAGTAAAGGGCCTCACTAGAGACCAAGGATAAGTATCTCTTCTAGGGCAAGTACAACAAGGAATACCAACAAGTTGTAAGAAGAACGAAGTGCTGGAAGAAGGAGAACGAAGTGCCTGAAGAAGGAGAACAAAGTGCCGGGGAATGAAGTGCAAAAAGGAAGAATTGACTTGTGCTTGGAGGACATTCTTGTCTAGGGTCTAGAATTTGGCATTGATCAATAGAAGCTTCAATAAGAGAAACTTACAAAAGGGTTTTCCTCTCTAAGAGAGAGAGGTTTTGGCCCTGGTAGAGAGCCAACATCTTGTGTTTTGGTAGCAGTTTGATGAAGTAAATACACACACTTATAATAAGAAGAAGATCAAGCTAACAAAGATAATTTGTAAAAGTGCTTCACAAATTGTCCGAGTCTAGAAGAATCCTACTATACATAACTGCCCTTGATTCTTCAACAAGTTCTTGGGAAGAAAAATGTGTGAAGAAAGAAGGGAAGAGATTGTGGAATATGCAACTATGAAGAAGGCAATCAACACCCAAGGACTAAAAGACTTGACTAGGATATCTTCATGAAAGATATGAAGACTCTGATGTAGTCTGGAAAAAAAAGAGACCCTTGACAAGATATGTCTTTTGGAGATGTCTCAACATGTATGTAGGATGCTGATGCAAACTAGAAGATGTCATGATGAAATACTATCGCAAAGGTAATTTTGATTTAATGATTCATTTCTTATTTTGAATAATATCTGGATGGGATTATGTAGGGCTACCAAGGAAAGAGCTGTGGATGTTTTCCACTGCCAATGACCATGAAGCAGGATGAAAGATCCTTAAGGAAACATGGCATGAATAAGGGCAACATGGTATAAAGAAAGACTAGATATGGACTAATGGATCACTTTCTGATGAAAGGAATGATGACATGACTGGTTCATGGATGAAAGTGATGGATGGTTTGTGCCCTATGAGAAAGTCCCAAAAGGATGTAGACTCTATGACAAAGAAAAAATTCATGACATCAAAGGAAGGAGTTCTACAAGCAACTGGTTATCTCGTGATCTCCACCTAAAGAGTTGCTGGAAGCAAGTCCTTGGTCAAGTCCCTAGTTAAGAGGGACCTTGGGTACATTCTTGTTTATAGGAATGGGTACATTCTTTCAGTGAAATGGGTACATTACTACATTCCTTCGGTGGAATGAGTATGTCCTCCCTAAGTTGAGAGGGAGAGATAAACACATCATTCTTGTCTTCACTTGGTAAGAGAAAATGGAGGATTGGGTAAACATCTGGCATCCGATACTCTTTGAGAATGAGTTAGGGAATCCAAGATAAGAGTAGTCCTAAATGGAGGATTGGGTAAACATCTGGCATCCGATACTCTTTGAGAATGAGTTAGGGAATCCAAGATAAGAGTAGTCGTAGACGACCGATATTCTTTGAGGATTGGGAATCCAAGATAAGAATAGTCTTTGTGGAACACACTTTGAGAATTCAGGTGGAGTATGTTCCAAGAGAGACAATGATGAGGGTCTATACATCATTGGTCTCGTCAACATTGAACTCTAATCTTGTGGAGAGTTAGAGTTGTTAGTCAAGGCCTTGCTGTGTGACAATGCTGGTTGATATGATGCTATACAGATGGGTTACCAATCCCACTCTTCTTATGAGAATTCTTCATATTGAGAATGTCCAAGTACCTTCTATGAATTATGAATACCTCCCTAGTTAAGAGGGAGTGTTGAAAAGTGTAATTAGGTTCGGTCTTCATAATGACATGTAATCATGATTTTATGTAATTGATGTAAATAAGAAAAATAAAATTATTTTTGTAATGCTTGAATCATGGGTTTCATGATCAAGGGATTTTATTTTCCGTTAAAGCTACCATTGTGAGCTTTTAGGATTAATCATCATGTCATAAAGTCTATTGAGTCAATGTCAAAGATATAAGATCCTTTTGGGCATGTAATTGAGTCTTGAAGATCCTCCAAGACCAAGTCAAAGCACCTGCAACAATTCGACCTTCATCAAAGCAATCAAGATCAAGTCGGCCTAGAAGCAATTATAAGTCGGCCTAAAGTCATGATCAAGAAGCCTATATAAGGAGGCACTCGACCTCCCTCACGGAGACACTTCACACTTGTGATTTGAGCAACAACAAGAGGAAGAAAGTGCGAAATAAAGGAGGACGAAAAGAAGACAAGAAGATTGAAGTTTTTGGGTCAGTTTTGGATCACTTCTCTCCACACGTGTGAAGAGATCTAGGGTTTCAATCTGTTGCAGAAAGGTTGAATTGTAGTCACATCAGAGTATCGAAGAGTGGGGTCAACAAGGTTTAGTTTGAAGGACAAACTCACCAAGAAAGAGGAGGAGGCATAGTGAAGGCAAATGGAAATAGATCTCTCCATTTTCTTCTCTTTCATTGATCTAAGGTTTTTGAAGTTGTGGTCGAAAAGTTGCAGAAATTGTAGGTGAGCCGAAGTTGTTAAAAGGAAGAACGAAGTTGCAGTAAGAGTGTTGCTAAGGTCGAAGTTGAAGTCAAGGAAGAAACTACTTTGATTCAATGGTTGACTTGGTCTTGGAGGATTCTTGGTCAAGGGTCTAGGTCTTGGAATTCGTCTATTGAAGTCTCTATAAGAAGAAGAATCTGTTGGATTTTCCTCTCAAGTTGGAGAGGTTTTGGCCCTGACTGATCTCCTAGATTCTGTGTCTCTTATTTCTTTATTGTTTATGCTTGGGTAGCTGTTTGATGAAGAAAGAACACTATAATAATCTAACCAAAAGAGGATCCTAATCTAAAGAAGTAAAAGGCATTCACAAGCAATTATCATCAAAGAGAAATCTCCTAATCATAATTCCCTAGCTTTCTCAACAGGAAGGCCCATCTTCAAACAAGCATTCATAATAGATGGGCGAGGGATCACATGGCTGGCTCAGGTGGCAGAGAAAATGGCACATTGATATATCTAGGGGCTGCAAGGGGCTGCTGGCTGAGGACCATCTAGGAGAAAAAAATTCTCCTATATATACTACCTGCCATAGTTTTAAAACTTTGACTCCGACTCCGACTTGGCCGAGGATCGACTCCGACTCCGACTCCGAAACGGTAATGACTCGGTCGGCTCGATTTCAATGACTCGGTCGTTGTAAAAAATACATAAAATATTTATTTTTTTATTAAAAAACATAATTTTAAAGATTTTAACATAATTTTAAAGATTTTCATTCATGTTTCCAAACACACAGCATTATAATACAGATGGAAGACAACATATGATCAAAGTAGGCTCATGAACCAATCCATTATATCAAAATGGTACCCAATGGAAATAAATAGTCAACTGTCATACATGATCAAAGACTGAAAACAAAAAATACATAACCAAGGAGGCTAGAAATGGCCTCTACAACAAAAGTAAACTGTGACCAGAGTCCAGACTCCAGTACTAGTACTACTGGCTAGTAGCTATTGCCAGAGGAGCCAAGATCATGTCGATCAATCTTTGGATCATCATCAAAGTCAGATAGGGGACCCCATGACTCCTCCTCATCATCGTCATCTCCAATTGTAGCTGTAGAAGTGGTACCACTAGCAGGCTGTGCAACTGCAACAGATGCAAGCTGAGATAGAGTAGATACGCGGCTGCGCTTCTGTCGTGGCTGAGCAGAGGAAGCACCTACAACTGGAGTCCTTGCTGGCTGTGAGACTGAGGCTGGTGGATTGAGATCTGCATTCAACTGAATAGGCTGAAGTTGAACAACATGTTCAAGTTCAACTGATGTCTCCATATCTAAATCTAAATCAAGATTCTCATCAGGATCAAACTCTGTTGGACGACTCTCCACTACCCAATCTGATGTTGGATCAATGTCTTCCAACACAATGGGATCTGAATCAGGTCTTTTGTTCAGCAAATGGTTT
>APFE030446330.1:182260-197730 GCA_000404065.3 Pinus taeda
GGATTGAATTTCTTTCTGCAAACGAAACCCCCTTAGCTCATGCATAGTAGGGCCTTTGAAGCCTTTTCCAGCAACATGTATGGCATCAAACATAGGCTCATAATATGGTGAACGAGCAGCATTAAAGGGGATATCAACATCATACCACCATCTAGCTATGTACTCACAAGCAGTGTCCCTCAATTTTTTCTTCCAATGGTCATCGAAAGTGGGCTGCATTTGAGTTTTACTAACTTCAGGACCATGTGCATCTGATGGAGAGGAGGGAGTGAAATAACTTTTGATAGTCACATCACCCTTTTTCATTCTACCGTTTCCCTTATCTTGAACAAAACCAAAGGAGGGAGGAACATATCGGAAAGGGTTGGATGTATCAGTTTGAGGGATAGAGGAAAAACCCTCAAAATCATAATGGGGGTTGGTAGCCATCATTTTTTGTATCTCCCTCTTCCTCCCAATTTCAACCTGTAGGTCTCTTTGCCTAGCCTTATCTTTAAATTTCTCAAAGTTGGCCAACAATTGCTTCCTAATCTCCCCAATTTCTAGTGAGGTACATGGGGTAATTTGGCCTTTAATCCCTACCAAGTGTTGTTCCAGCCTATTAATGCTCCCAGGACCTTCCTTAATTTTCCTATGGCAAAATTTGCATTACATTTGACTATCAACCATTTCAACATATGCCCAAGCAGGATCTCTTGCTCTAGGTGCCTTTTTTTGACTAGGAAATGAAAGCAAACAATCTGAAAATGAAAAAAAAAAAATATTGATTCAATGTTCATTTCTTTGACAAAAAACACTCTCTAAGCTTTCTAAATATGCACCTAAAATTTACTAAGCAAAAACAGATTTATAGAGGTGAAAAAAATACCTCCAGGCACACTCTGCCTCCTCAAGCTTGCTCCAAGAATCAACTCCTCAATGCTGCTCCAAATGGCTGCCCAAGAAGCTCCTCACTCCAGCTACAATGCTCCTCCAAGACTCCTCACTACTGCTCTAAAAACAAGCTCAAGAACTGCTCACTAACTCTCAAAGAAGACTCTCACTCAAATGCACAAGATTGTTGTGAGAGAATGAGAGCACTTGAGTGTGTTAAATAGGGTTTGGGAGGGGGAAATGGACCCCAAATGACGTTTAACTTATTCACACAACACCTTGGAGTCCAAACCAATCAACAATCACCAAAAAAATTCATAAAAAAATTGATAAATCGTTGTTGAACTTGGGTTACGGGCCACTGTGAGTGACTCGGCCGAGTCAATATGGAAACCGCTGAGTTGGCCGAGTCAGCCATGACTCGGCCAAGCGAGCCGTTTCATGGGCCCAGTTAGTCCAAAGGGCAACGAAACGGTTCCACTCGGCCGTTTCAGTATCAGAACGGCCGTTTTTTAAAACTATGCTACCTGCAGGTGGTGGGTAACATCTGGCTCCAACTGGGACATGAGCTCTCAGGCAAGTGGGTGAAGCTACTCGAATGGGGGGTCATGAGAACACCAATAATCTCTTGGTTACCGCAGACTTGTTACCTACACATATGAAAGACTAACACACGGGGCAACATGTTTCTATGGTGTCTTATGATCATCCATGCTTAGTGTTAGGTCGTAAATTTTAAAATCAACAGAAAAATAAAAATATGCAAATTTGATCTAAATGCAGCTAATCTACCATGAGAACTATCATATGATGTTAGTTCTAATGCAAAAATCGGCATGCAATGCATCCTACCCTTACATGCATATGGTATAATGTCAAGGGTCAAGGAAAGGGTGCTACGACTTGATTGGTTGTGGCCATAGTTCGTCGTTGAGTTTAGCAATGTAATAATAGTCCTCCCCAATTTTCCCGTGGATCTTGACAGGCATTAGGGCTTTATCGACCAAGACCAAGTCCCCGACCTTATATTCTTTTTTAGGATTCCACTTTTTGCTTGTTTTGTGATTTGGTCATTTGAGAATACAAACTTCTTGTGAAGGGAGAATGGGAGAAGGCTTCTCAATATCATGTGTCTCGTAGTAGGAGATTGATCCTTGCTTAATCACGTGAGAAGGGTAAGTAGGCTCTCTATAAAGTATGAAGGGAGTTCCATCAGATTGTGGGATAGTGGCGTATGACAAGTCCATTTGGAGATGACCTCCAACAGTGGCTCCCCATTTCCTTGATAAGAGCATACCCCACACATTAGGGATGTTTATGACCACAACATCCATGAGAAGTGATATATCAGGGTTCCTAGCCAAAGAAGCCTTAAGGTCCTTTATGAGACCTTCCACCTCCACGGGCTTAGAGTTAAAATCACGTGGCCAAGTGATGTTAAGACCCAATTTCTTCATGACTTTTAAAGGCATGATGTTTGCGGGAGCTCCTAAGTCTAACGTACAATTATGCAATAGGAGATCATTGATGGCCAAAGCATGAATGGCTCATACACAGGGTTAAGATCAAGAAGGTGAATGTTTTGCAAGTCTTCGGGTAATTCTTCCTCCTCAAAACCTAGGATTTCTTAATTTGCTGTTGTTGCTCTCGAAGTGTTGCTCTGGAAGTTTTGCTATCTCTTTCAAAGGAACATGTATAGATATTTTTTCTATAGTAGTCTCTATGTCAATGTTAAGTCAAACCTCTTTGCCCTTTTCCTTCTTCTTGGTGTTCTCTTTCCTTGGGGGATGCTTTTTTGGATTGGCTTTCATTGGGGGATCGTTTTTAGGGGTAATTTTAGGGAGAGGATCTTTAGGAGAGGCTTGATTGGGAAATGAGTCATTTTTGTTGGGTTCCTTAGAGGTCGTGGGGCCCTTATTGTTGTCCTTTCACACATTGAACCCCTTTGAATCTTCCACTATCATCAACATTAAGAATGGGCTCCTCTTCTTCCTCTTTAAAGGTGACCTCACTAATGGGAGGATGAGGGTATCAACCTCCCAACAAAATGTTAAAGACATCAGATTCTACAAGGTTAGCCTGCTCATTTGCCTTTTCATCATCACTCTCATCCTTTTCACTTTGCTTATCTTCGGAAGATGAATCTTGCTCCACTACATTAGTTGGAGCCAAAGCGTTCGGGACTTGAGATGAGCTTGGTTTGTCTTCTTCATTATGCTTTTTGTGAAAGGGTTTTCATTTTGGAATGTAGATAGATTTTTGGGCCCTTTCCAAGGCAGTGATTTTGTTCATGAATAGCCTATCCTGTGAGTTCACTTCTTTGCTAAGCCTTCCCATCTTTTTGAGGATGGCTAGAAGGGTTTCTTGATGTTGATCTTGGGATTTTTTCTTCTTGACCTCAACTTTGGCCTTAGGGTGGTCATTAGCATCCATTCTCGAGATTCATAAGTTTTCTTCAACTTTCATTGCTATCTCTTTAGTCTCGGCTAATGTGGAAGGTTTCTTGTCCTTTAATGCGTAAGTCAGGTGGCCACCCACGACTTTTATGAATTTGTCAAAAATGTTAGCGTTGAGGGGTATTAAATGGTCGGGGATATCCCTGACTACATTATCAAATTTTTGAATGAATTCCTGGATGTCTTCCCTTCTCCTAGTTATTTGATAAAATTTTTCAATGTTGAAGGTTCCTTGACCATTGCATGACCATCTTCTCATGAATAGGTCCTTGAATTGGTCGAAATCTTTTATGCATGCTGGGGGAAGACTAGGGTACCATTCCCTCGCTTGTCCTTCAAGTGATAAAGCAAAAAGCATCATGAGCCTATCTTCATCAAAAATCATTCTAGGGGATATGTGCCAATAGATTTCTTCAACAAAGTCATTGGCACTCATGGTAGCATCCCCTTTTAATTTGGGTAATCATCTGTTGTATTTCTCAGGTAATAGTTTAGGATCATCATTTAATTTCAAGCGGACGAAGACACTAACCAAATGTCTCTTACTCTTGGTCATTTTGGGACAGTCAATGCTGGAACTAGTTGCCATTTTTAGGGTGGTATCGCTAACCTTTTTAAATTCATAACAGATGGTCAAGGGACCACATGGCTGGCTCAGGTGGTGAAGAAAATGGCACATCGAGCTATCTGGGGGCTATAAGGGGCTGCTGGTTGCCAACTGAGGACCATCTAGGAGAAATTGTTTCTCCTATATATACTACCCACAGGTGGTTGGTAACAATACCAATCGAGTATTTGCCGAGTATGAGTCATGCAACATTGGTATTTTTAGACCTTTGAGATCTTGGACCCTAACACTTCAGAGATTTCTCAATAAACACTATAATGGAAGATATACTTTTTGGATCACAGAAATACTTATTCCATTCCTTATGTTATGCTTCAATAGAATCAATGAACAATCTCATATGTGCATCTTCATGAACCGTATTCATTTCTGAAGTGTGTTTTAGGAATCTTACAACATGGTCAATGGTTGAAGAAGGATCACCATCAAATTTCGAAACATCTTTGATGTAATCTATACCATAATGGTTAGAGTACCCTAGAATATCCGTAACATCCAAAGTAGGGTACAATTCATGCACATCCCAAGGAACCATTTTCTATCCCATATAGTTTTCATAACACAAAGTTGTAGAGTCGCCAGGGTGAATTTTAAATGCCTTTCTAAAGATGTTTGCTTCACTCTAAAAACACAAAATGTTGTAAATCACTAAGACTTCGTTCTTCCAATGGAGTCACCTGATGAACAATTTAATCTCGTCTTTGAGATATACTCGTTAAGAGAAATTGAAGCATAGATTTTGGATTTTGAAGGGGAGGATTTAACTCCTCCATGGCAACAACACAAAAATATTATTGCAAAATCTAGCACCTGAGTTCAAAGTCTTACTAAGAAATCTAGATTGAGAGAAACAATGGGATTAGGTAGCATTATCACCTCAACGACTACTCCCCTTGTTTCTATGGTTGGATTCAATCCCCACAAGGGAGGCTTCCTAAGTAGATCTTAGGAATCAAATAATCCAAAAAGGACTTAGGCTAAATGCCCTAAAAAATACTCACCCAAGGATTAATATATAATGCTTAGGGTTTCAAGTGATTTAAGGGATAATTTTAAGAAAGCGTGTTCAAAGGCCCCTATGGCTAAATCTAGAGGGCTTAACTAGACCAAAAAAGGCTAAAATAGGTACACCCAAACACATCCAATCAAAGAATTACATTTTGGTGTTATAAACTAGGGTTTCAATCAACAATTTACAACAGGCAAATATTTTATAACAATAAGAAAACAACCCCAGAATCTATGATAAATAAGTATAAATTTAAGACTAATAAATGAGTAGATTTTGAAGGGGAGGATTTATCTCCTCCATGGCAATAACACCAAAAATATTATTGCAAAATCTAGCACCTGAGTGCGAAGTCTTACTAAGAATCTAGATTGAGAGCAACAATGGGATTAGGTAGCATTCTCAACGACTAGTCCCCTTGTTTCTATGGTTGGATTCAATCCCCACACAGGAGGCTTCCTAAGTAGATCTTAGGAATCAAATAATCCAAAAAGGACTTAGGCTAAATGCCCTAAAAAAGACTCACCCAAGGATTAATATATAATGATTAGGCTTTCAAGTGATTTAAGGGATAATTTTAAGAAAGTGTGTTCAAAGGCCCCTATGGCTAAATCTAGAGGGCTTAATTAGACCAAAAGGCTGAAATAGGAACCCAAACACATCCAATCAAGGAATTACATTTTGGTGTTATAAACTAGGGTTTCAATCAACAATTTACAACATGCAAACATTTTATAACAATAAGAAAACAACTCCAGAATCTATGATAAATAAGTATAAATTTAAGACTAATTAATGAGTAGACGAGAGAAGAAATAAAGCAATTTTGAATGGTTGAAAACACGTATAACATCAATAGAAACCCTAATTGCTGAAAATGGCATGTATAACAATATTTTCACTTTTTCAATTTGATGCATGCAAATACTAACCCAAGGACAATGAGGTTGAAGGGTAATAATGCTGAAAAATGCAGATTTTGCTATAACCTAACCCTAATTTACCCTAGAAAAAATAAAAGATAAAAATTTAATGTTTTAATTTTATTTTAGGGATTGCTACAAGAGTTAAGGCCAGCGCCTTTCTCAATCAAGGGCTAATGGAGTCTAAGAGAATAAATCTATGGAAGAGGACCAATGGAAGCAATTTTAAGGAGAGGGAGAAAGACAAACTTGTGTTTTCCAATTCCTTAAACCCTAGTGCCCTATTTTCTTTGGAGATTGAAAGGGAAGAAGCTACACTGAGGTTCCTCGAGAGAAATTTGATGAATTGTTCAAGGAGGTGTTAGAGCCATAAAACGTCAACTACACATTGGTGAAAATTTCATTAAAACCTTATTCTTTACCAAGTACAAGATAGAAGAGACTTACAGTAAATTGAACCATCATAGAATCACCAATCATCATCCAAGAGAGAGATCCATTAAACGAAATATCCTCCCCAAAAAGTTCACTACATTAGTGCTCCATAATGTACAAGAGAGTTTAGACTAGCTAGTGTCATTGATCTCCAAGTGTGTGACATTGATTTGAGAGAATTCAACCTCCCTCTATATAAATGAGGGGAAACAATTGTAGAATTGAGGCTTCTGTGATCCATCATAGTTATAAGAGAGGCTTCGGCGTAGATCACATGAAATAGACTTTTGTCGACGCGTTTCGAACCAACTAGTGTGGTTCATCGTCAGGACAAGTTGAAGAAACAGATCAGGCCTAGCATGTTAAATAGACAGCGCAGAGACTCCAACAGCTACCTAACGGCTAAGTTTGACTCTAGGACCCACGCCAAAATTATATTTAATTTTATTATTATTTTTACAATATTATATTATTCTATTTCTAGAAAAAAGAGAGGATAGGTACATTTACTAACTAATCGAAAGTAATTATCAATAAAACAATACCGATGGTTAATTTAAATGGTTATTATTAAATTATTTATTGTTTGTATGATTTCCAATATATAAATAAATATATATTTTATATTTATTTATTAATATCTTGATTAAGTATATAAATGAGTTATTTATTGATGGTATGTTAAGTTTAAAAGCTCTAAAATGATATTTAATTATGATTGCAAGTTGGATAGGTCACAAACTGACCCTCAAAGATAGTTATTTCAATGATAAAACATAAAGATAAGTCTCAGTTAACCCACACATTGAGTTAGAAGACCTCCAAGGGTGATGTCATCTTTTGAAAGTTCTCTCATCAAAAGTGCAACAAATCACTCAAAGGGGTACATCTCATCCAAAAGGTCACATCTCCTCATTAATGATGTCTAAGCATCAAGCAAGGCTCCCTCATATAAATGATCATCCACAAGCCTACCCACACCATCTCCTCATTAATGATGTCTAAGCATCAAGCAAGGCTCCCTCATATAAATGATCATCCACAAGCCTACCCACACCATCAATTCGAGCAACATGAAGGGTACGTCATAAAGGTATGGCATTATGTCATCATGCACATAAGTGTACCGTCCCTTCTGGAGGGTTTATGTTATCATTATCATCAAATATCCTAAAAAACAGGGCAACATCCATTAAGTAGGTGCAATGCTATCTTGGGGGCATCTTGTCAACTCTAGGGTACAACTCTCAAGGCAATTTCTTGGCTCTGGAGGGGCAACTTTCAAGGTCCTGGGAGAAGAGGAGTATCAAGAACTATGCTAGGGCATCCTAAGGTCAACACTCCTGAATAAGTGGTCAACTTCCTAGGTCAAAGTGCCTAGTGGAGTCATCAAGTCAAGCTAGATGTCTTGTATGAAGTGCTGGAAAAGCATCATACAATTCCTCAAGGGATGGCAGCTGTACCTAGGAGCAACAATCTAGCAACACGCTCATAGAATCAAGTGAAATCACCATCGTAGGTGCATAAACCATGCTGTCAGAGTGGGCCATATTCCATGTTAAAGGCATCAAAGTACTTCATGTGAGCATCATTTTTGAATGTCTTCCTATCTTATGACTTGTAAACAAGTTACCTTGCTTAGGTATGGGAGGGCTATCACAAGGCACTATTAGGTGATTCCAACCTTAAGGGGAGGAACAATTCCTAGGCAGACCCATCAATAAGTAGGTGTAAATATGACATGTAGTTTACTTCATGGAGGGTATTATCGTCTTGTACCAGCTATGAAATTAACAACATCCTTTAGTGTTATGATGTGAAGAGGGAGCAATCATGGGACTTGAGTTACCCTTTTGCTCGACCTATTTTTACGACCCCTCTTGTGTGTTTTTTTCATCACCACCCACCCAAATGATATATCGGATCTAGAATTTTACCGAACGGGGTCGCGCTTCTTTCAAAGGCAAGCCACTCCCTACATATAAGGGAGGGGGCGGTGACGAAGCTTAAACTTTCCCAACGACATCCATGATTCTGTTCCACCAAAAATCCAGGATGATGGCCATTATTGGGCAAGGGTGACATATAGGAGTTTACCCAATAGTGAAGAAAGAGATCAAAGTGGAATTATGCTCCATTTTCATGTTACCGATCAGAACACAAAATCCATGTACGATCACCCAAACCATGCTGTGCCCGTTAAATTGTGTAGTGTGAAGCATGGTGTGGGGAATAAATAATTGATCCATCATTAACCCATTGAAGATGAAGCATATTTTCCTCATCGGGGATTGGAGATTCCAAAGTTCCTTTCATTTACGGAGATCACGCTTGAGCCAGGGATTGAGTGAGTGTTAATGAGGGGGGTAGAGCTTAGGCTAGGCTTTTGTCCACACATTCTGATTATCCCTGCCAATCTTTTGCACTTAGCATATTGTTCAACCCGAAGAGGGGATGTGGATACTTGTGGGAGTTGGAAAATGTTAGGTATGGATTACCATGGACTCACAACATCAATCAGAGCCTCCTATATGTACCCCTCCTTGAATGTCACACTAGACTAGGGCAAGCGATAACCACAAGGCGAAGCATAAGAATAAGTGTATAACTAAAAGCAATTTATCATGCAATTCAACCTGTGATCCATACTAGAATGCCTCAAAACATTAAATAAAAGCACTTGAATTCAAAAATGGTTAATGCACCTCACAATGGATGACCCACTTTCATTGAGGAAGAGTGGATGAGAGGCATTTGAGGCTAGCTATATATGGGTCATGATAGGGCTGGTAGCTGAGAAGCTGAAACAAGAGGGAATTTTTTTACAAGGGTGGGTAACAGGGACCTTTGCCATTCGTACATTGCTATTCATAGCTGCTGTACAATTCTGGTAATTTTTTTTTTATTTTTGTTTCCAAGTAGGAAATTTTTCACCATTTAATTTATGAGACCTGGGCAACCTAAAATTATTGATATTGGCCATGTTTCCTTGTAACTTAAATAAATATGTTTATAACTTCAACAAAAATTACAAACCCGTATAACTACTTTTGAAGAAAATTTATATCTCTAAAAAATAAGAAACCCTTGTGCTTCCTTAAAAAACCTCATGACTAACTTAAAAGATCAGATTTAAAAATCAGTGCTATTCATAAGGATCGTACAGTTCTGATTTAGAATGTGCAAATACCTTTACCATTCGTACAGTGCTATTCGTAAGGATCATACAATTCTGATTTTAATTCCTTTGCTGTACTGCCATTCACAGTTGCGGTACGATTTTAATTTTAATTTCCATCATTTGATTCAGCTGTATAATTAGTTTGAGTCGCCATAAAAATTTTGAGCTGCTCTATGGAATTTTGGAATCACTATACAATTTTGAGTTGTTCATATGTGTCTGTGCAATTTCTGGTTAACTGTTGAACTGTTGCCATGTAGATTCAAGCTGTTGGTAGGCTTAAAAAATTACAAAGTGTAATCACTAATTGAAACACTCGGGATGTTGGAAAAGTCAGGGAATTACAAAATATAATCATTCCTTAAAAATTGGCAACACTTGACAAACACAAAACATTGTGATTTTTAAGGCCAATTTTTCATTTTGGACAATAAGTCATCAGAAATTGTGATGTTTCTCATGAAGCTGTAATTCTTGCAACATTGGTTGCAACATCGACAACATTGCAATATCAAATATTGGACTGAATGCTTTATGCTTGAATATGTAGGTTCATTTCGGCATAATACATGATGTAGCTAATAAATCAACAAGGCACTTCACTTGGATGAAAAATTGCAGACTATATACCCGTAGGATACAATTCCAGATTTTCAACTTTCATTACCAGAGGATCAATGTTCCACTTAGTTTCTGCAACGGGGAGACGCACAGGGGGTGTGTGTGTGAGCACTCCCCAAATTTTAGGGAAATATAGGAGAGATGAGGGGATTCAAGGTGTGTGTGTATATATCATAAACATGATTTAAATTCAGATTTTATAATGAAATACATTGTTTCATCCATCATAAATGGTTCAATGAAATAGAAATAGTAAAATTTATTATACATTGATTTAAATTTTAAATTCATCATTCTACAATCCACATTGATTTAAATTCATTGTTCATCATTCTAGAATATACATTGATTTAAATTCATCATTCATTATTTCAGAATTTAATTAGTACTGAGCAAAATAATAGATATTAAAGTCTGAAGACTGGAATAGTAAATTTGAAATTACTAGATCGAACGTATTGTTGCACTTAGATAGACCATATTAAATGGTTTCGTGACCTGTGCACACATAAATGGATCAAAGCCTACCCCTATGCCCTTGTTTTTCAACCCAAAAGGGTTGGCATCTGGATCCAATGGTGGAAAGTAAGGAGTTTTTTACCATTGGACAAGGTTCAATTCTCATGAAGGCTTCCTTCGAGTAATGGGGGGCACCCTGAAGTAGTGGGCGAACGTATGGTTGCACCTAGAGAGACCATATTATATGGTTTTGTGACCTGTGCACACATAAGTGGATCAAAACCCACCCCATGTCCTCCTTTTATAAGAGTCAAAGGATCTTAGCTCGAGTGGTTTGGCGAACAATTCATTTCCATAGTTGCATTGGTTCAAGTCTTTGGATACATGTTGTAACTGACCCGTTTGTGGCATTTTTGAAATAGTTGTATTTGGTGTAGTAGTGGAAACCGATCTTTCGAAGTTACCGTTTTTCTTGAAATTTTTGTTCAGAGTTAAAAAAAAAAGAGTAAATTACTAAATTGAAATTACTCAAAATCAAAAATAGTAAAGAGTGATGAGTCAAAGACTTCCTTTGAGGTCATCAGTATCTAGAGTCAAGACTCAAAAGTTAAAACTAAAAATGAACAATGGACAATGAACCAATATTATTAGAACCAAACTAGCCATCGAATTGGTCGACCTCAAAACCGGGAAAAATAATCAATGGACCAAAAAATACATAAATATCTAAATTTGAAATAAATACATAGATATTCATGTGCATCCATATGAATCGAAACCATTATACACAAACATGCAAAGTTTCTCATATATATAGCAAGGGTGCATATAACCAAAATAGCACAAGTGCAATCCATCTTTGAACCAAAAATACATCAACAAAGAGGCTGTAGATGGCCTCTATAGTCCAAAAAAATTAATGCTATAACAAATACCTACATATCATCAAAATCATTAGCTATATTGTGATCCTCATCATCAATATCACCCTCTAAGCATTAAAATAAGATAGAAAAAGTGTCACATGTCAAATCGAGATTTTGTTTGAGTGATGGCAAATTTTTACTAGGGTCATGACAGAGGAGTTCAACAACCAATGCCACCAAGATCAAGGTAAATAGAGGGCTTAGTGCTTTTGATTAAATGCTAGTTCCATACCCTCATACATGATAGAATCCGATGGAAATGTTGCAAACCCCCAAAATCTTGATATCTTGAAAATTGTTAAGTTTATTGCATCTCTTTTTTTTGTAAGCTTGGCAGGACCTTCTTCATTCATTCATTAAAAAGGGCTAATTACACCATGATCAGATGGTAAGGTGGCCTCAATCCGCCTAGTGGGAAACCAAATCTGTTGGCCATCGTATCGCATTATAAGCCATCCAAAGAAAAATAGTTTAAGATTGTCTTTTAGAGCCATGTATGTCTGAGTATCCTTATCTTGTCTAATATCTAAATATCTAAGAGATAGTATCAAAGTCTTCACATCTTGCATTTATACTTAACAAAAATTGAAAAACACACTAGGCATGACATACTACTAATCATTAGAAAGTCCACAGGAGTTGGATCTTTCGTGCTTGAGCTAGGTAATTCCGTTTGAGGGTGACACAAAATATGCCTATCTATATGTCTGAGGTGGGCATTCTGTTGCTGAATCTAAAATTGGATAAGTTGGAATTCTTTATGAATTTCTGGAAGAACATGGCTGGTCTTGGCCGGACTAGCTGCACGGGTTGACAGGGCTCTTGCCACAATGTTTTTCATGAGCCAATACAGGTAGACGGTCTGTTTATACTGAGAGGATCGACCTTTGGTATGACTAGGGTCTAGTACCAACTCCAACCATTCCTCAAAATCCATATTTCTTGAGCTGCTTGTTGATTTAGTTTTGCTTCCCACCCAGATATAAGTTGGCATATCTGAGGTTGAGTGTTAGTCTGGTAGGCCTGAGCCGCTTCATGTACAAGACCAGAGGTTGATCTACGACCGTGACCTCGAACAAAACATGTCTGGGGTTGACTGCCTTCACACCGAAGCCCCACACAACAAGTCCGACCCTGAGTCTCTCCCATTGTGGAGCCTCTTCCAGAGGAAGGGCGCCATGCTATGACTACATTGGCCATGAAAATGGATCGGTGCACTGAGATAACAACACACAAACCTTGGCACACTGCAGGTGGCCAACTTACAGACATGGTGCGTGCACCTGGAGTTGACACCTGAAGGTGTATCACAGAAGAAATCCATAGAGCTATGAGCAACAAGCCAATAAAACACACATTTTCCATTGAATATGATATGGCTATACTGGTAAAGGTCAGAATCATCAACCCATGATTCCCTGGGCTTTCGAAGAACCGAACACAGAATCCATTCCGACGGATACTCTCTCAGAGGATCTCTTCGCTTACTGACCAACAAAAGTAACAAGAAGGCATGAAATAAAACCCAAGCACCCATGCATAGAATGCAAATTGAATGCCAGAGTGCAAACCCCAATTACATGCTCGTCCAGGAGAGTAAAATACCATAACTAACAGAGACAATTCGACTAAATTGAGGCTACTTATCAGAAAAACCAATGCTTTCCTTACACAATTTCCGGAATGTAGTCTTTCTAACCTGAAACATTTTCTCAAAGACCCATTTCCCACGATTTATCATAGAGAAATTAAGAAAAGGGGTAGGAAAGGGAGAATTCATCTATAAAACATACCTGTAGACGTTGGCCATTGGATATCGGTAGAGAGGTATTGTACCCAGTCGACCCACTTTGGAAGGGACCTTTGAGAGCGCACCTGAGACTTCCACTGAACCTGTAACCAAACTAATTACATTGCCTACAACTCGAATCAGAATCACAACATAAAATTATAGGCGTAAGGTATCACACCAATCGCTTTGATTGTCATTAATGCCTTGCATGCATATAACCACCTTGCAAAGGTTGGCGAGTGTGTGAGTGCCTAAACAATACCCCTCACTGCCCTTTCTTCTCGATATGCTAACCGTGGTATGGATCCCAATGCCGCTCTCACCCCGATCGGGGGTCTATGGTTCATGACTTGGTTAGGGTCATTGTTGTTTCCAATATCATGATCCGGCCTCATCCAGTATGTGCTTCAGATTGTCCATCTATTCTCTAAGGTCTCATGGAGGCCATGGAGAATCCAATGTCCTCCCAATATTTAAACAACCCCAATTAGCTAAAAAATTTGCTACTTTGTTTCCATCTTTCCTGACATGGGAAGGGATGATGTATTCAAACCAGCGAAGAAGATCCCCTATATTTTGCACCAAGCGGGCTGTCCTCCAACTGTGACTGATCTTCTCACTACTGGATCCATGATTCAATTTGTTAATGATCACAATCACTAAGTTAGAGTCACCTTCTATCACCAATTTCTTGAAACCTTCTCTTTTGGCTAGTAGTAGGCCTTTCGGAACAACATTGAATTCTGCCTCATTATTGCTAGCATATCCAAAATCTGTTGCATAGATTAGTTTGGTGCAATGTTGGGAGTCTCTATATAAGCCCCCAAAACTTGCGTCACTAGGGTTCCCTTTGGAGGCACCATCAAAATTTAGCTTTATAAATCCTTCAGGTGGAGCAAAATAATAGGTAGGCAAGGGACTAGGAGAAATCATGAGTTTCCAGGAAGGAGGAGCAATCGTTTGCAGAGATAAGTTCAGATGTTGAGGATCCCAACTTCATGAGGGGAAACCTGCCAGTCATCTAGATGCCATTGATCAACCAAAATTGTTTCTCGAATATTCTGGATAATCCCTTCCATACTCCCTCTTGGGGTGTCCGTTGATCTTTAAAGATTCTTCAGTTTCTTTCTTTCTAGATAGCCTAGAGGAGAAAACCAATTAACAACCTCCAAGCGCGATTCAGAACTGGGCTTGAGAAAATTCCTTTTCTCCAGTTTTCAATAGATTATGAGATGCTGTTTATAACTCGGTTTCGGTGGTCAAAGAGGCTACCTAGCTTGCTCCATAATTGGTCAACAAAGGTACATGTATTTAGAAGGTGTTCAAGATCTTCATTCTTGAGACCACATAGAATATAGTATGATGGTCCTTGGAGTCCTCATTTTCGTAACTGATCCCGATTCCCATGTGAGGATTCTTTTTCGAAGAACTAACCATAAGAAATGAGCAACCTTTGGCCATAAGTGTGCTGTCCATATCTTTCTCTATATGGGACTGTGGTGGTCTTGGGATTCAACAACTGCTAATCTGTATGCTTCCCTCACATTGAATATTCCTTTGATAGCGTACCCCGATCTAAGGATGTCAGGGCCTTCCTGTTTCGCGATTTTCCTGGATTGAAGTTCTCTTTCTAGTGTCTGCCATTGATTGCTTATTGGTGGGTTTATCCAATCCTGTGGGCCTTTCCAAGTTCTCCACATTGGGTCATTCTAGGTGGGGTTCCAGAAATGATTCACTGAGATATAGTTTTGTGCTGTCCATATCTTTCTCCATATGGGACTGTGGTGGTCTTGGGGTTCAACAGCTGCTAATCTGTATGCTTCCCTCACATTGAATATTCCTTTGATAGCGTACCCCGATCTAAGGATGTCAGGGCCTTCCTGTTTCGCGATTTTCCTGGATTGAAGTTCTCTTTCTAGTGTCTGCCATTGATTGCTTATTGGTGGGTTTATCCAATCCTGTGGGCCTTTCCAAGTTCTCCACATTGGGTCATTCTAGGTGGGGTTCCAGAAATGATTCACTGAGATATAGTTTTGTGCTGTCCATATCTTTCTCCATATGGGACTGTGGTGGTCTTGGGGTTCAACAGCTGCTAATCTGTATGCTTCCCTCACATTGAATATTCCTTTGATAGCGTACCCCGATCTAAGGATGTCAGGGCCTTCCT